>CM043712.1:36202065-36225567 GCA_023969325.1 Oryzias curvinotus | reverse complement strand
AGAACCTGATGTCCTCATCTTCCTCATCATCTTCCTCCTCACATTCTTCCTCCTCCTCCTCACATTCCTCATCTTCCTCATGTTTCTCTTGATCTTCCTCAGTCAGTGAAGAGACAGAAACTTTCATTTCAGTGATGGAGACTGTTCCTTTAATGGATTTCACAGACTCTTCATCATCTGAAGGATTCTGGAGCTCTTCATCATCTGATGTGTCCTGGAGCTCTTCATCAGAACTGATGTCCTCACATTCCTCATCATCATCCTCTTTTTTCTCTTGATCTTCCTCAGTCAGTGAAGAGACAGAAACTTTCATTTCTTTGATGGAGACTGTTCCTTTAATGGATTTCACAGACTCTTCATCATCTGAGGGATTCTGGAGCTCTTCATCATCTGAGGGATTCTGGAGCTCTTCATCAGAACTGATGTCCTTGTATTCTACTTCGTCCCCTTCATATTCTTCTTCACACTCTTCCTCATATTCCTCATCATCTGAAGGATTCTGGAGCTCTTCATCAGAGCCAATGTCCTCATCCTCCTCATCATCATCCTCTTTATTCTCTTGATCTTCCTCAGTCAGTGAAGAGACAGAATCTTTCATTTCTTTGATGGAGACTGTTCCTTTAATGGAATTCACAGACTCTTCGTCATCTGATGTGTTCTGGAGCTCTTCATCAGAACTGACCTCCTCATCCTTTTGGATGCCTGATGAAGAGGAGGATGAAGGCTCCTGGAGGCTTGGTTCCTCTTGGTCTGTGAGGATGTTCCTGATGGACTCTGTCAGGTCCTCCTTGGTTTTCTGGAGGTCCTGGTTCTCCAGCTGAAGAACATCTGCTGCAGCCTTTTGCTTCTTGAACTCTTCCATCCACTCCTGAGCTTCAATCTCTTCAACTTTCAGGCGTGAGATTTCCGTGTCCAGACCTGCCTGCTGGTTCTGCAAGCAGCAGATGTCCTCCAGCATTCTGGAGTACTCCTCCCTCATTTGGTCTCTTTGGTGGCGTCGGTTCTGCAGCGTCTGACGTTCCGTCTGCAGAACCTCCTTGTGCTGCTGGAACTGCTGCATCTGGAGGTGCAGGTCTTGGATTTTTCCTTGAAGGATGAGAGTTTCCTTCTCCATCCTCTCACTTTCCTCTCTTTCCTCACAGACTCTGTCCTCCAAATCCAAATGACGACTGACTTCCTGTTCCAGTCTGGTGATTTCCTCTGAGAGGTCAGAGTTGATCTGGACCGCCTTCCTGGTTTTAGCTTGGAGGTTCTGACATGCAGACTGCAGAGCTTTCATGTTTTTGATAGACTCTGTCAGGTGCTCCTTGGTTTTCTGGAGTTCTTGGTAGTCCAGCTGAAGAGAATCTGCTTGAGCCTTTTGCTTGTTGTACTCTTCAGTCCACTCCTGACCTCTAGCTTCTTGAGTTTTCAGGTGTGAGATTTCATGTTCCAGTCTGGTGATTTCCTCTGAGAGGTCAGAGTTGATCTGGACCGCCTTCCTGGTTTTAGCTTGGAGGTTCTGACATGCAGACTGCATCTCCTCCAGACCCTGGAAGGAGCGCTGGACTTCTTCCCGTCTCCTCTGCAGGTCTTTGGTCTCTTTTCTGAGCTGCATCAGCTCCAGGCTGAGTCTCTGGTGCAGCATGCGGAGCTGGATGGCGTCGTTGGGCTGCTCTCTCAGCTGGGACAGCTCTGCCTGCAGCTCTTTCTTGAGTTCCTCCAAACGGTATTGTTCTTCAACCATGGCGGGGAACTCTTCTCTCATTTGGTCTCGCTCCAGGATTTCTGTCTGCAGCTTCTGCAGCTCCGTTTTCAGAGCGGCGGTCTCCTCTTCCAGAGCGTGGAAATGGTTGAACTCCAGCTTGTAGTCCATTTCCAGGACGGCTTGGTGGCCGACCTTTTTCTGCAGCTTCTGCAGCTCTGCTTTCAGAACTGCAGACTTCTTCTCCATGATCTTCCTCTCCTGTTTCACCCGCTCCTGCTCCAGTTTCAGCTCTGCGTCCAGCCAGAGTTTGGACCTCAGAGCCACCATTTCCTCTTTGGTTTCACGGATGTTCTCAGAGAAGGCAGCGATTTTCTGTCTTTCTGCCTCACATTTCTCCTGGATCTTCATCTGCTGCTGAACTTGTGTGTTCAGGGTCTCCAGGGATTTCAGCAGCTCTCGGTTTTTCTGAGCAGCAGCTTTCCTCTCCCTCTTCAGGTTCTTGCGGGTGCTCTCCAGATCCTTCACGTTGGACAGATTTTTACCAATCTTCTCCATCTGGCTGACCATCATTGAGTTCTGGGTCAGGATTTTCTCTGTACTTTGGCTGATTTCTTTCAGAGACATTTTCAAACTTTCTTTTAGAATTTCTGGATCCGTTTCTTTGCTGCTTTGTCTTTCTTTCCGCTTCAACTCTTTTTTACTCTCTTTCCCTCGTTTCTGTCTGTGTCTCCGTGAGTTCAGGCGGTTTTATTTATCTATGCTGCGGACCATATTAGATGACGTCATATGCTATCATCTGATGTTGAATGACCTGCTAAACAATTGTAGTAATGACACAATATGCCGTCATCTGTCTGAATGACCTAATGTGACCTTTTATGACGATGTGTCACGTGCTACGTCACAAACGTTATGATTTCTTGGATTTATGAAGCGCTTCATATTCGCGCATGCGTGCTGATGGCTCCTCTGCAGAGCCGCTTCATATTCGCGCATGCGTGCTGATGGCTCCTCCACAGAGCCGCAGTTCGACCGGCGGAAACTGCACAAACGAGAGGAATTCTGATGTTTCTGGACGCTGTCGATCAATATCAATACTCCAGTGGTATTGATTGATTGATTGATTGATTGATTGATTGGTTGATTGGTAGTGAAATGCCCGCGTGCTGCCGTCATGAAGCAGAGATGTTCAAAGGAACCGCCGAAGGCCTGTAGACGTTTTCCCGGTTCTGAACTTCCGGACCCAGAAGTCGCACCGGAGACAGACGGACAGTTTATGCTGAATATACAGTAAAAAAAAAAACAGCATTTAATGATATTAGAAGGAAGTTTTGGAGTAAAATGAAAGTTTCCAAACATTTTCTGATTCTACCGTAGAAAGAATTTCTGGAATTTCTCAAAAAGGATCAAATCATCATTTAAAAAATGTAAAATAAATTTTCTTTAATACATTTATGTCTTCATTTGTGGCTTAAATGTTGTTTAATGTCCTCAGTTTGAATTAAATGTGGACCTGCTGTTCTTTATGAATGTTCACTTCATGACTTCTAATTAAAGTCATTTTACAAAAATCAGACATTTGAATCGAAGATCCGTCCTGATTGTAAAATGTGGAACATTAAAAATGTTTAAAGACCTGAATGAAAATCCTGTTTCTGCTGTTTTTAACGTTTTCTTTTAGGATTTTTCTGATGATGGACGACATTTATAAAGACAGTTAAGCTTAAAAGTGCATTTCTGAGTATTTCTGTATTTAAATCGGGAAAATCAGGAGCAGTTGAAAAAATGTAGTTTAAAAAAAGATCATATTTGGGGTGCAGCTGAGACGATCTGCTCTGTCAGATCCAGACAGTGGCTGTTTCTCAGAGAAACGTCAGGAAACAGCAAGTAAAAGTTCAGTCAGAGTCTGCAGATGAGCTGGAAGAAGAGCAAAGAATTCTGGGATATCATTGGGACCAGGGATGTGCGGTGAGGCTGATGGCTAGTGAGACACCGGCGCCAGATTTACAATGAAAGAACAGAATATTTCAGCATCCATCCAACAGCAGGAAACTTTTAGGAAACTTTTTAGTTTTAGTTTTTAGCATCTTTTAGTTTTCTAATCAAAAGTCTGAACTTCCTGTTGCTCCCACACGCCGTGGACCAACAAAAACATCGACATCTACAGGCATCAGATCCAGACGCTTCTTCTGACCCATAGAACGACTGAGTAGCAGCTGCTCATTTCTCTATTGAAGTCTATGGGATTTTGGCGGGTACTTCCTGTTTGAAACGGCAGGGGGCGGGGTTACTTAGTCCAGTGTCAGACACAGTCATCTCTAAGAGCATCCCCAGCAGCATGCCTCAGTGTCTGTCAGGCACCACCGATCGTCTGCAGGATGCCAAGGATGCCCTGCAGACGTCGGCCCCCAACTGAAGCAGGAGTGGACTCTCCAAAAGAGCCTCTGCCCCCCCACTGGGGTTCAGAAACTTGAGGATCAAGCAGGACCTCTGTAGACTGACAACAACAAGCTGTGGTGAGTAAATGTGAGGAAGTAGAAGTTAACATGGATGTAGAGGAGCTTCAGGATGTCCAGTCAGTGGATCCGCTTTCAGTGAAGTTTAGCTAGTTTAGCTCCCCGTGAGCCTGAACTGGATGAAGATGTTTGGAATTAATCTTCAACTACGACTCTGTGGACAAGTTTGGTTCTTATTGTGTAGCTTCTTGTAATTTCTAACAGTCATCAGTGTTTTCCCCAAATTCCCAATAATTACCCTGATGAACGTGGCAGAGATCTGCTCCTGCCCCTCCTGGCTGGATCAACCCTCTTCATGGGGGCGGTCGTGCTCTCTCTACCTGCTGACCGTGGAGGTGTGTGGTCTCACTGCAGCACACCTGGGCCCGGCTTGGCAGGTGACTGCTTTGCAGCTGAGCTCAGCAACATTTATCTGCCTCTTTTGATTTGTTGACTGCTCTTGTGGAGTCTCTTAACTACAACTGTGCACCTGCTGCAGGATACACCATCAGGTGCATCCACTCCACGTTATTCCTGTCTGCCAACTGCTGAGGAGCTAAAGAGTGAAACAATAAACACACATTTTAAGGATTTTTTTCTCTATTAGATTTTTTTAAATCTAAGAAAACCAAAAATGGATGGATGGATGGATGGATGCTAAATGAATGCATGGATGGATGGATGATGGATGGATGGATGGATGGATGGATGGATGGATGGATGCATGCAAACATGTTACTGAACCAAAAGATGCCAAGCAGAAACCCTGAGAGCAAAGGAAGCAACAGTCCGTCTGAGATGAGGCTGACAGCCAGGACTAATCTGGAGTTCTTGTTGGTCACAAACATCTGTTGGATCCAAATCTGTTCTTTTGTCATATTGGCACAGCCAGAATATTTCATGATGACCCAATTACTGATAGAAAAGCTGTGCTGAAGCAGACGTAATGTTTTCATGGCAACAGCATGTCTGATATCTGCAGACACATTTTTACAGCCCTGTTGCATCAGCTCCTTTTAACAGCATAAACATTTGGAGATTGAAAGGAGGCTCCTGGTTTCTGAAAGTTCTCCCCTTCTTCTACCTGCTGGCACTGACGTTCAGCTGAAATCCACCCAGACAAATATTCATACGCCGTTCTACCTCTCAGGAACGTAAACCTTCACTTTGGCCTCTAAAACGAAATACTCCAGTTAATTGTATAAACCATCATCCGCTCGTCCAGAGACGCTCCGGCTTCTCTGCTCAGGCCTGGTCAGATGGACTCGACGAGTTCAAGGACAGCATGGTTCAGATGAGCTTCTTCATCGTCTTCATCACCATCTGCAAATAAGTTGTTTTCATGAATAATCTAGAGAAAGGGTCACCAGTGTCCCTCGTGGGCTGCCGTCCCGTATGTTTAGCAGCTAACCCTGCTGCAATAATTGCTGCTGAAACACTGCTGAATTGTGTTCAGTCAACACAAACTGGGCTGATTCAATCATGAGGAGCAGGGTTGGTGACCCCTGGTCCAGAGTACCACTGTAATGATGCTTCATCCAGTCACACTCTTCCTCCATGAAGACAGAGTCTGCCGGATGGAACAACTCGTCTGGGACGAAGGAAATGGGAAGTCTTTGTGTCAGAAAGAAGGAACAGAGAGGAATCAAACCTTGAACAGCAGCGTCCAGCCCAAGTCCTCTCTAACCTCAATACTGTAAGGGGTGGGACTTTGATGAAAATAATGAACAAATAACAAACAGGTGATTGTTACTTCAGAACATGGATCCTAAAAACAATAAGTTGAATATTGTATTCTGTTAAAAACTACAGAGCTGACTGCATGACTTAATGACAGTTTATACCCAATAAAATGTCATTTTAGTGCATTTAAAAAGCCTTTCTGTGATCTTTAAGTCAAAATGTGTTAGGATCTCTCTCTCTCTCTCTCTCTCTCTCTCTCTCTCACTGCAGGAGTTGGGCGGAGACTTGGAGCTTCCTCTTCCTCTAATCCCGCCTCTTTCTGGTTCACCTGCTCCTTCACCTGCCATCCTGCCTCCATCCAGTCCAGCCTCTCTTCCTGATGAAGATCTCTGGGATCCACCAGACCCTCACAACAAACACGGACTTTGAGGTAGAGGCTGGAGGGGCTGTTCCTGTCACGGTCTGCCTCCAACCAAACTCCCTCCTCTCACCCGTTCCCCCTCTTTTCTCCACCGCCTGATTCTGCCAGGAAGTAGTTGGATTTTCCAGGTTTGTGTGTCTGATTGTTTGTTTTTGTAATCGGTTTTGTCTCTCAGTTTTGGAGTTCTCCTGCTGTGACTCCTGTTGGTCCGCTCCTCCCTAGCCAGAACCTGTCCTCCCCTCCCAGAGGACCAAACACCTCCTACCAGACAAAAGACTCCCACATTTTTACGGTTTTGCAGATGACGCCCCGCTGTGACTGTCTGGTCACTCCCCACCTTGACCGATGCACTCCTTTCTGGTCTCCCACAAACATTCAAACTGGTCCAGAACCGGGCCTCCTGCATGATGACCAGAACTCCTCTTCCTCTACATGTAACCCTGCTCCTGCAGCAGCAGCTCAGCTCTGTTGTTAAAGAACTTCTTTTCTTGTTTCTCAGCGATCTGAATCTGGACCTGTTTCACATGTTCCGACTGCCAGAAGGAACAGATTTGTTTTTTTTATCGTCTGCGTTCTGACAGCAGCGGTCTTTGAATCCTAACAAATGCCAACACGTGCTCACACCCATGATGCTAACATGCTAACACACGCCAACATGGGCTGTTTCTCATAGTGTGAAACTGAAGCGTTCTGCTTTATTTATTGTCAGTTCATGCTTGCTGGCAGCAGTCTGAGGTCCAACCCTGTTGTGCCGCCGCTGCTTCTTCCTTTCAAACTCCCTCTGCTCTGTCAGTAATGATGTCTGACTGCATAGAAAGGCCTGGATTATTTTCCACAGACTAAGTTTTACAGGTGAGAGGAGATTATCTATAACTTTTCAATACCGTTCAGTAGCTAAACTTTTCCTAAAGATGTTGGCTGGATTGGAGCTCTTACAGATGCTTGGCCTGAATCGTCGGTGTCGCTGCCAAAGGCTTTTCTGACAGATCACACTCGCTTTTAAAATTACCCCTGGCTGACATCCCCTGTGTAATTGCACTTTCCAGCCTGCTCGCCACACAAACACACAATTTATGTATTTATTCTCCTCCTCTGCAGCTTGTTCAAAGCTGTGTACGTGTCACCCTCCTTTGACGAGTAAAGCTCAGGTTCTTCAATTTTTACTGAGCAAAATATCCAAAGCAGATTGATTCCACCGCTTTCCAGCGGACAGCATCGGCTCAGGAGACTGAAACGGAGACGGTTTGACTGAGCAAACGCTGTACTCCTCATCATTTACACCTTTTTTGCTGCAGACAAACACCAGAACCTATCAGAACCTCAGGGATGTATCAGAGGGTGTTATGCGTGTTCGCTGTTACGCAGAAGCTCCCTGCTGGTCAGGACCGTCTGAGTCCTTCCTCATCTGCATCTCTGCAGATGTCGTGGTCACGCATACATCATGGCACACGTCAGGGACCTGTTCTAAATTTAGCAGAAACTCCCTTTTTCTCCTCCGTAAAAAACATCAGAAACGTTGGGTAGTCACAAAGAGGAACGTCAAGTGCTCCATGGAGTCTTCAGCTGACGAGAACTTCAGAGTCCAGCAAAGACGTGAATGCAGCTCAGCACATGTATGGATGCAGGGAAATCTTTAGGTTCATGCTTACATGCAGGCATCTCTGTGAAAACACCACCCTGCAGTCAGCACCAGGGGCAGCAGGGCGCCGTTGGGGCACTTCCCTCTGGGAGGTGCAGTCTGTTCACCCCCTCTGTGTCTCCAAATGGCGGTGTAGGGCGTGGTCTTCCAAGCGCAGTTCATTGCCTCACCACTCAACTGGTTTCCCGCTCACAGCCTGGAGCCTGATGAAGACCTGGAGTCACCGCGGTCCGGCCTCGCGCTCCTCTGCCCTCATCTAGGGCGGCGCTCCCATGGGTTTGATTCCAACACCCCGGTCCTGGCCCGGTAGGTGCTGGTGTGAGCCAGCATCAGAGGATGAACGTGTCTGTGGTTCATGAGGAGCTTTGGCTCTGGAGAAAGCGGGTAAGAGCTTTCTAAGCCATTTAACATTGGAGCAATCCTTTCTCAAACCTTCAGAGCTTGTGGACGGGTCACACGACTGACGACTTCCAGATAACAGGACATATCCCAGCATGCTTAGAGAAGAACAGAACAAAGAGAAAATAGGACCAAAATATCAAATACATTTAGAGATGGGAAACCAAGAAGGGAGTTTCACTACAGAGTGTTACACAAAGGGACATTCCATCAGCCTAAACTCTGGTTCAAAATTGTTCATTTCTATACATGAAATGAACAGTTAAACACATTTTTAAAGCAAAATAACAAAAACCTGATTGGTCGATCAAATTGAAATCTCCTGTTGGCCACATCAACCACCTCATCTGGCATGCTGCGTCCTGTTCCCTTCATCACTTCCTGTTTGTGGACGTGGCTGACCTGTGGATGCAGAGAACTTTCAAAAGTATTTGACACTTTTCATGTTGGAAACATACCAAAGACTTTAAAATCAAAGTTTTAGGTCGCCATCAATGTTTTTTAGATCCTAGAATGATCATTTCTATTGAATCCTGACGAAGGAACAAGTAAAACTTTTTACTATTTAATCCAAAATCACAAGTCAAATTACTCATTTCTGAAATAAAAGTGTTTTTCCTATAATCTTAATTGCATCCTTACTTAACTGTATATAGTGTGTTGTTGTGTTAATTTAATTTCTTTAACTTATTTCTTTATTTTAACTGTACCAAAACACCATGACAAATTCCTAGTTCTGTAAAGTGCGCTCTACTGAACATGGCAATAAAACCATTTCTGATTCTGATTCTGATTCTGATATCAAGGAAAGAACAGATGAATAACTAAAAAACCCAATGAAGTAATAATAAAGTCCCTCAATGACTGAAACTATTCAAGCTCTCGTCTCAGAGAAGCAAAAGCACATTTAGAGATCCACTCTGATAAAATGGGTTTTTGGTTTTCTAACGTGGCATTTTTCTGATGATGGAGGACATTTATAACAGAATTTAAGATTAAAACTTTATTTCTGAGTTTTTCTTTATTCATATTGTTGGGAATCAGGAGCAGACATAAAAGTGACGTTTAAAAAAGATCGTACTTTCAATAAATAAGGTGGATGCCTCAGAAATATGCTAAATGTCCACAAATATTTAGAAAAAAACCAGGACAGAATTAGGAGAATCCTTACAAAAAAATCAAAAATGCTGTTTTATCCACCTCTTTCCAGAAACATCGTGCACATAACGTGGTGTGTTTGTGTTCCTGCATGGTCTCCGTGCAAAAACTCTCCAGGAATGGGTGTGTTCAGGGTTCAGAATCGGTTTTTCCTCTGCAGCTTTGCAGAAACGAGGCCAAGCAGGATCCAGGTATCATCTAACAAGAGCCGTTTTGTAACAATTCTATTTTACATAACACTTTCCTCGCCAAGTCACACCAACGCAGCACAAATAACAACAGCTGGCTGTGAGAATGACAGCCAACCATCAGCCGCTTCAGTCGCTTGGCAACAGCAGAACTCAAACGCAGCGTTTCCCTCTCTGCTCAGACATTTGTGTTTTTCCCTTCAGCGCTTGGTGGCGTGTTGTGTCCTGATCTTTCATCAGCTGATGTGAGAGAGCTCTGCTGTTCACGGTGTGACTCACTGGGATGGAGGTGTCTCCATCAGGAGCCATTATTCCACTGGAAGCCGTTATTTCAGGACTGGTTTTTGGGCATGCAGAGAGGCCCTTTCTGTCCTTTCTATAGTGCTTCATTCATGAATCTGTCCATCTTAGGTCCAAACTTACTAGGATTTAGTTTCTTTGAAGCTTTTCTTCAAACGTTTTGGTCTTTTAGTTTCTGATGACATTTTCTAAGGGGGTCAACTGTTCCTTTGCTTTATTAAAATAAAAATAAATGTTTTTCAGACCAAACAAATGTAAACTTGTTTTACGAACTTTACATGAACACTATTGAAACATTGGCTGCACGGTGGCACAGCGGTTAGCGCTCTTGCCTCACAGCAAGAAGGCCCCTGGTTCAGGTCCCGGCTGGGGGACATGAAAAACTACATCAATGGGGGACCTTTCTGTGTGGAGTTTGCATGTTCTCCCCGTGTATGCGTGGGTTCTCTCCGGGGTCTCCGGCTTCCATCCAAACCATCTAAAAACACGCTTCATAGGTTAATTGGCAACTCTAAATTGTCCATAAGTGTGAGAGTGAATGGGTGTGTGATTGAGAACATTCTACCCTGTGACAGACTGGCGACCTGTCCAGGGCATCCCTTGCCTACGCCCAAGTGGCCAGGATAGGCTCCGGCAACCCCGTGACCCTGAAAGGGAATAAACGGTCAAGAAGATGAATGAATGAATGACTATTCAAACACTTTTACATGATATTTTTGGTAACATTTGTGGACAGTTGGTTGTTTACTGAACTAAAATCAAACTAAATGAAATGGTTTTGACCCTGTTGGCTGTAGAACCTCCAGATTTGAATAAAACTCCATCTTCCACCTGATCCAAGATAAAAAGAGGATCTCTAGATCCACCTTCCTGCTTTGCTGACGGTAGTTGAGGATGAGTTGCCTAGCAACAGAATGATCTGCCTCCTCTCTCATCTCCTGTTTTCTGTTTCCTCTCTCATGCACAATGCTCGCTAGCACCACCTGTGGGTTGGTGCTGCTCCTCACTGACTAAAGTCTTAGTCACATGACCCCATACGGGGGTTGACCCATATGGGGTCATGTGACTGAGGTGCTGTGGGTTTTTGGGTTGCCGAGCCAGTAGAGGGTCGTAGAGGAGCGGCTGCATCTTAAGGTGACTGCAGGTATGTCTGCAAGTTCCCTTGAAGCTCGTACGACCACCTTAAAGACGTCATGAAAATGGAACGTACCATTGTGGTTTGTGTGGTAGGAGTATCATGAAGTATCGCTAAGGATAATGGAAGATACACACACTTATGAGGTACGGGTGATGCCGTCGTACGCCACACTCCAGCCGTTAGTGAGGTGTGAGTTCTGACTCCTTACTGAGCGCATAAATGCTGCACGCACGTGGTGTGCACGTGATCCGTCAGCGCCTGTAGGACGTCCACATAAACACACTCTGATTGTCTCATTTCTAACAGTCAGGCTGCAGCGAGGAGCGTGCACGTGTCACGTGAACAGCTCTAACGGCTCCTTGTTCAGTCTGCAGGATGTGGGGGGGTTGAAAACATGAAAAAACAGCACGACACGCCTGCGTCTGACCTACTTCCCTTTACTTACCCGTACGTGTTGCAGAAGTGCTCTGTAGGACAGCATGCACAGAAAAGTGTGCATGGACATTATGGCCCTGTGACCTGTGACCCTTAAAGTTCCTGCGGGTCAGCGGGGTTACCTGCACAGGTTGAAAGCTCTTCACCTGCAGACCGTCTGTAAGGAGAGCTGGACTGAGGTAAAACTGGGTAAAATATGGACGTTTTCACATCTCACTCTCCCTGGAACTGCTTTGAAAGCACCGACACAAACATACAAATATCCTGAACAAAAGAAAGCCCCGCCCATTCACAGCTTCTTCAACATTTTGGTTAAAATTTTGGTCAAAGTTTATTCATAGCTCGATTCTGCGTTCATAGGTTGTGTCAATGTATGGGTGTCTGCAGTCTCACCGCCATAGAACCAGGGATGCTAAACATAAACAACAATAAACAATAAACGACCAACGGCAGCGAAAGATTCCAGGCAGAAGAGAGCCGCTGAGCAGCAGCGAGGACGTCACACCTTCATCACTAAAGTTATTGAGGAAGAGACGAGACGAAAAATGTGCTGAAGAGGATGGCTTCATTCCGTCTGCCTCTGAGTGGAGATAGGGCGGTACCTGAGTGTTCCCATGGCAACGCTTCATTCTGTTGCTGTGCTCAGAACAGTTTTTATGAACGGCGTGTTGCTAATTTGTGGCTGAACCTGCAGGTTTTCTCACATCATCAAAACCAGGAAGGTTTTCAGAAATTCATTTAGAAAATTCAGGACTGATGTGTGTTTTCACTGGACAGTATCGCACACACATGCACACACACACACACACACACGCACGTACATGCACACCCACACACCTACACACACACACGCATGCACACACACATGCACACAGACACACACATATGCACACACACATGCACACACACATGCACACACACACATGCATGCACACACACACACACACATCTGCACACACACACATGCATGCACAGATGCACACACACATGCACAGATGCACACACACATGCACAGATGCACACACACACACATGCACACACACTCCCACACACCTACACACACACACATGCATGCACAGATGAACACACACACACACACATGCATGCACCCACGCACACATTCACACACACACCCACACACCTACACACACACACATGCATGCACAGATGAACACACACACACATGCATGCACCCACACACACATGCATGCACACACACATGTACACACACACATGCACACCCACACACCTACACACACGCATGCACACACACACACACACACGCACACACACATGTACACACACACATGCATGCACAGATGCACACACACATGCACAGATGCACACACACACACATGCACACACCCCCCCACACACCTACACACTCACATGCATGCACCCACGCACACACACATGCACACACACACGCACACACACACACACACATGCATGTACACACATGCACACACGCACACACATGGACACAGACATGCACACTCACACACTTGTGCAGATGGATGCAGCTCTGATGATGTTCAATGATCTGGGTCAAGGGTTCCTGTAATTGACTGAGGGACCTCGTTGGGGGAAATGAAGGTGGTAGTCCATACCCCCACCTGCGAAACGCCCCAAAAAAGCGCAGTTAAGTGGGAACGGACGTAAAATTCTCTTCGCCACATATCAGTGTGCCTCTGTACATTGCTGGAGGGGCAAAAGGCTTTTTCATTCGCCCTATGCTGGAACATGTGCAGAGATTGGAAGTTGACAGAGTGATTCCTGAATCTTTAAGAATGAGAGGTCTCGAGGCTGCTCTTAACCACTATAATCGGTTTGTTACCTGTGTTTTGCCTTTGTAATATGTACTTATTTAGTCGCCTGCCCTGCCAACTTGAAAAGAGTTTTAATCTCAACGGGACTTCCTGTTAATAAAGGTAAAAAAATAAATAAACAAATGTAGGAATTCTTCATTAAAGAAAGCTTCTGCTCACTCAGACCTGCTTCCTGAATCAACATTATTTTTCTGTTTCAAACTGATAAAAGTATTTTTCAGAAATCAGAGCTTCTTTCTTGATTTCCTCTCAGACGTTCAGACGAGAGCAGAAGAAGACAGCTGTCATGGTCCAGACGAAGCACAGCTTCATCCCTGCAGCTCACTGCTGCTCTGGAGCATCTGGACTCCAGACCAGAACCAGACCAGTACCAGACCAGAACCAGACCAGAACCAGAGCAGAACCCCAGATCCAAGAGCACTTCTAATGAGCCGGGCTCACTGCTGGGGTCCCGCCTGTGTTTCAAATGATCCATCTGCATCAATCGAAGATGGAAGCTGACAAATTCATCTCAGGTAATGAAGACACTGCTTTCCTGACAGTGAAAATACTGCTTGTCTGGTAAGTTTTCTAATTGCTGCAGGGCTTCACCTCAGTGTTGGATATCCTTTATTAGTTTTCCAAACCCAAACGAGGCTCATTAGCTCCCGGCTGTAATTAGAGGACATACATCACAGCACTCTGGGGTTTCTCACTCTGCATGCTGAGAAAAATGAAATTCCATTCATCAATTCGGACTCCTGTGTGATGTTTTGGACAGTGGGAACATACGAATCGCACAGATGAAGTGAGTTCAGCGCTCAGGAAAGCAGCAGAGCTCTGATGGAAACGTCTTTGGGCTCAACTGAGGCCAAACCGACGCCGGTCTGTGAGCAGAGGAGCGGCTTTGGGTCGGTGTGTGAGCTAACAGAGATGAATGAGTCCTGAGAAACCCTGGAAACAGTCCTGTAGATTCATGCTTCCAGTCGTGTCCAGACGGAATAAAGGCTGATGTTATTCCCGCATGTTTACGTTCAGCCAAGATGCAGACTGCAGCTTTGACCGCATGGATTTGAACTGCATCCACGGCTAAATGTTGTTGTTAGCACGTACTAGCCTAACCCGAACCCTTCTTCCAGGTCAGTGCTGCCAAGAAGAAAAGCACAGATTAAAGAAGTGATGAGCAAACAAGCCCCTAATAATAATCATCCCAATAATTAAATCATGCTTAGAAGATCAGCTGCTCTATGCTGCAGCTAGTTTGTTTACAACAGAACTTTAGAGACGTCTGCACGTGTCACAGTGATTCATCCTGACCTAAAGTGTGGCGGATGGAAACCTTTATGTTTTTCTGGACCCATGAACACAGTTCAGTTCTAATCCCATCTTTGATCCCATCAGGGATGTTTTGCACATAGAACCGTGGCTATTCTCACTGTTTAAACTAATCAACTGATTGAGAAAATTGAATTTGAAAGTGTCTTCAGATGGTTTTCCAGACAAAAGTCTTTCTTTTCTAGATGCATCTGCCTTCATTTTTGCTGCCAGCGTCTGTTTTTCTGTTTGCTGCAGACGTGTGAGGCCGTTTACAAGCCACACGCTGAATGTGAATGGCAGCTCTTCCAGTGAGTGGTCTACAGACCAGAAGGCTCAGAGGAACTCCCAGAATTCCACAGTTCCCCCCGACAGTGACTCCTGTTCCGTAGCGTCCCTCCTTCAGTCATCTGGGTTCTATATTTGCGCCACAACAGTCCTCTGATTCAGTTTGGAGTAAATCCTGAGACAGTTCAGGTCTTTTTGTGACTCCTAAAGCAGGGCGAGTCCACAGAGAAGCTGTGGGAAGCTTCTGGTTCAAATCGGAGCTAAATTGATTCCTGAGCTGTTTGCTTGGTGCGCTGTGTGGTCCTCTGCTGGCATTTCTCCCTTCATTAAGCCGCCAGCATTCAGACCCCAGACGTGGCATTTGTCTTTGAAAGCTGCTGCTGTGAATCCCAAACATTTGATCATGAAGCTGCAAGAAAATCAAGTCCGTCCAAAGCTGAGCCTGAAGAAAAACTATAGGAGCCGAGTGACGTCAGCTGAAACCTTCATTTCTGTTCAACTTCTGATCTGTAAAACTCTGTTCAGAGGAAGAAAAATGAGGAAGCATTTGTGGCCCGACGTCACTGACGTTCACGTCCAATCCTTGGGTCTCACGCCACACAGGGAGGAAATTCCAGAGTTCAAACATCAGTGGGTGGAGTCTGAAACCAACATGGAGGAGGATCTACTTGTTCTCCTGAACTTCATGCGGTTGGCGCCATGCGGACGGCGCCATTGGGCACGGCGCCATGCGGATGGCTCCATGCGGACGGCGCCATGCGGACGGCGCCATGGGCACGGCGCCATGCGAACGCTGCTCCTGCAGCAGACAGTGAATCGGGACAGTCTCTGAATGATGTCATGAACCCATGAAAACATGTTTTCTGAGGTTTTTGGAGAGTCAGATGTTCACATGGAGGAAAGCTGCTTTCAGCGAGTGTCACATTGAACGGCTTTTACTGTTTTCAGGAAATGTTTCAGTCTTTTACGTGGCTGGTAGCGGTTTAGATGCTTGATGAGCATCTAAACCCAACAGGCCCAGGTTTCCTCCTCAGAGCTGCAGTCATCAGAGGGCTGAATGTTCTGAAGGGATTGAACAGAGCATGACTTTGATCTGAACTGAGTGACTTTCATGGTCAATTTTACACGGACGGCAAGAGCTGCACATCGTTTCGCACGAGCCTTTCAGCTGCGAGAAAACGATCTTCATTCTTTACTTGAAGCTCTATCAGTGAGAAGAACACAGGAACCAGCGATTCTGCAGAGCCGGACCCCCAGCAGCTAATGCCTCGGCTGGAATCCGATCCTCGACCCTAAACCCCAGAACCCGAAAGGCTGTCGCTGGAATGCAAAGAAAAAACTCTGTAAGAAGCAACCTTCACTGCTTGTTTGAAGGTCACCAAGATTTCCTGCCTCAACCACAGTTTTCTGTGCAGACTGATGTCCGACCCGTACGGGTGAGCCGATGGTGACGGTCAGCTCACCTGTTGTTGGCCTCTGCTCTGGTCAGTGCAGCAGCTCTGCACTCCAGAAACAGAGAGTAATGGAAGAAGTGCTCTTTGCATTTCAGAAAATCTTACATTTGCATTCATGTGAACACGGTTAAATAATAGAGTGACACACTAAATAATGGAGTTTCCTACTGAATGCTGAAGTCCCAAACCGGACTAATGCACGAAAAAATACCCAGCTGAAAACTTTCAGTAAGTGCTTGAAGCCTCTGGACACTGAATGGAGAAAAGGAGGCAAAAAGAGGGCAGAAGACCTGTTCTCCCATCAACCATCCCACCTGTCCATCTTCTACACTGTTCAGGGTCACAGGGTTGCTGGGGCCTATCCAGCTAATGTCAAATGAGGCGGGGCTCAGCCTGGTCTGGTCCATGGCAGAAGCACAGAAAGTCACCAGTCCACCTGTTGGACCATGATGTGAGAGTGATGACCACCTCACCTGTGTGGGTCCACTTCCAACACTTAAAAAAAACATACTTTGAAGTGCCCTTGAGCAAGGCACTGAACCCCACACTGCTGCTGATTGGAGCCATCAGTGTGTGAATGTGTGTGTGACTGTAAAGCACTGATAACTTTATTATTTAACTTTAAATTTGTTAGGCTCCCTCTGCTTTCAGTTTTTCTGTCTTTGCTCTGTCCGTTGGCCACCAGTTGAGTTTCTGGTTAGACTGAAGGTTTGGCGTTTGGAGTTTAAGCAGCCGGTGGACCTCAGTCACAGCTAAATGCCCCGGAGCTCCTCACCTGTGGAGAACAGTCCCGTGTCACACAGCCACTACACACATTTTGCACATGTTGAACGGATGAAAATATGAAAATTGGTGTAACTGGTAATATGAGAATATATGTGAAAAACGTGAGAAAAGTTGTGGTCCTTTACATGAGATTTTAAGCGATGTATCAGGAATGAACCACGTTAAAACCATGGAAGAAGTACAGAGAAACCACACAAAAAACAGGTAAACCCGCGCTTCATTGAACTTCTTTATTTTGACATCAGCACCATGGTCAGCGCCCGCCACAGGCCCTCACGATGCTTGGTTTTTATTAAAAGGTCGGATTCTTCTGGTCCGCACCAGTTCTGTCAGCTGGTAGGCGCCAGCCGAGGCAGCCTGGGAGTGGCGGTGCACACGAGGAGCGCCATGCGCCTGTCCAGAGTCTGTGACCGCCTTACCCAAAGAATGTACAGTATGTGTAACCCTTGTTCTATCCTAGGCACGTTAACATTGGGAGTGGGGTCATCTAGACCCACTAGACAGAGCTCTGAACCTTTGTTCTTCAATGATTTGTGATCTTCACTGGTGTCCATGGATTACATGAAATCCTCTCCACCTTTATCCACCTTTGTCATGGTAGGAGAACACCTCAATGGAAGGGGGGGGGTCATAGGATAGCACAAGGGATAAATGATGGTGAAAAATAAATCTTGATCATCTACAAACAAACATTTCTGTCTCTCAGACCTGTAACTTCTTCTGTAGAGGATCCACTGTCCTCTACTGGTTAGCTGTATTACTGGCTCCTGTTTGAACTGGTTCTCTATAGAAAGACACCTGTCCATAACTATCACAGTCACACTCCAAACTCCACTATGGAGACCAAAGAGCTGTCTAAGGACTCCAGAAACCAAATGTTGTCATTGCCAACAAAGGGCATATAACAAAGTATTGAGTTGAACTTACTTTTGTTTTTGACCAAATACTTATTTTCCACCATAATTTAAGAATAAATTCTTTAAAAATCAGACAATGTGATTTTCTGGATTTTTGTTCTCATTTTGTCTCATGGTTGAGATTCACCTATGATGGAAATGACAGGCCTCTCATCTTTTTGAGTGGCAGAACTTGAACAGTTGGTGGCTGACTGAATACTTTTTTGCCCCCCTGTAAAAGTCATCCATCCATGCGTGAAAAGTCTGTTAGACACACATGGAACAGTCGTGGAAAGACACAAATTTGCGGATGCATCCCGAAAAATCCCGCACACGTGCATATGATTTATGTACTAATTCTAAAATACTCATCAACCAACCAAAGTTTTGAACAGCTAAAACCAAATTCACGTAAAGACCCGTCGGTCGGAACGGAAGAAACACGAATATCATGCATGTATCACAAAAGAGCGATATGTCATAAAATGTGGAGATTGAACGTAGTGGCGATGTCTTTGCTCAGAGCTGGATGTAAACTGAAATGGACCCGTTGACTGGGAGGCGTGGTCTGCGGTTGTTGCTGATGCTGCCTCACCTGGACAGCAGGAGGGTGGAGCTGTCGAGGGATTCAGCGCATCATGAATGAATTCTGCTAAAGTTCTGGAGAAGGGAAAAGTCGGGTGTTCCAGGGATCTGGCATGACGCTGGCGTTCCCTCCTGCCTCTGAAACACAGATGTGCTAATCTCATTTTCACGCTGCTAATCTCTGCAGACTGAAGGTTGAGTTAAAGAAGTCAGCCCTATGCAACCTGGAACAACAAACCCTCTGCTCTTGTTTTGGGGAAGAAAGCATTTGAAAAGGCATAAGTTTATTTGGTGGTGGGCAGGACCTGCTGTGGAATAAAGCAAACACACACTGATGGATAATCCCACACACTGACAGCACACGGTTCCAGTTAAAGGGGATTGTGCCATCCTGCTGCTTTTTTTAGGAGCTGTGTGATGTGTTGTGGAGCATTTCTCCCAGAGGTTCTCTTGCTAAAGAGCTTTGGCAAGTGGGAGATGTGCTGGGGGGTGGGGGTGTTAGGATGAAATTAATTAAAAATGCAGAAGAACACGATCAAACTTTGCTCTCGCAGCAGCGCTCCCACTTCTCTCTGAGTGCTTTTTACTCCATGTCCTGGTTTTTGTGAGACCAGCTGACCACAGCCCCCCCCCCACACACACACCACCCTCACCACCTGAAGATGGACTTAGCTCAGCCCAAATACTGACGGTTTGATTTATACCATAACTTCTATCTGACCCCTTCCTGTAAATCTGGTTGGATCAACTCCTGCCGTCAGAGTGTGGATGTGCTTATGGGTGAACGCGACTGTCTGACGGTGGGAAAGCGCTGTAGACGTCCTCACCATGGAAAGAAAATCTGACATGAACACAGCAGTTTGACTAAACCAACTAGCTAACTGGATTTTCTGCACTAGGATCTAGTTGTCCCAGACCGAGTCCGCTTTATTTGGTCCGGATCCAGTCCTGAACCTCGTGTTTGCTCCAAATTCAGACTACCGTCAAACGGACAATCTGGTTTGGATCAATGCTTGTTAACAAAACCACATGACTAAACGTCTCTTCAGTCATTGGCCAGGAATTATGGGGGTGGGGCAAAGCAACAGGAGAAAGAATAATGAAACGTCCTGTGCTTTCAGTCCTCGTTGGCTTTCAAACTTTATCCTTCACTGACCGACTCTGAACGTCAGGTCCAACACCTTTTACTGGAGACGTGCTGCAAGACGGTTACTGAGGAGACGACGGCTAAGAAGGAACTGCGACACGTGTTTATGACGGATAGACTGTTCTGAGAGGAGTTTGAGAATAAAGAATGAGGTTGAGTGGGAATAGGATGTGCTGACAGAGGAAAGTTATGAGTGACAGACATGTGACGCATCAAACGGCGTGATGCCAGGTGGAACGGCAACTTCATGGTCACTGAGGCCGCCCTCAGTCTGCTGCACAAACCTGGAGGAGGAACTGATGCAGGTCGAGATCCTGACGAGGAACGGTCTTCGCCGGCAACAGCAGGCAGGATGGGATTGGAGCAGGAGACACAGACTGAGATCGGAAACCCACCGACGGCAAACAGAGGACACTTACGGACCGCCGGAACCAGCTGACATCCGGGTGAGCCTTCACACTAAAGAACTGCTTAAATCTCAGAGCTGGTTTCTACAGAGCACGCCATGCATGTGACGAGCTGAGGAACTGCAACAGTCTGAAACACGTCTATGAACGAAGAAACTACCAAAAACTACAGAGAGCAAAGCTGAGACGGCGAGAAGAGCCTGCTGCTTCGACTGCCATGCAGAGAAAACACTGCTGATTGGCTGAGAAAAGCAGGCCTTTTATTGGTCTAAAGGCCTGATTGATGATGGCGTCTAAAGTGACGGGAGAAGCCCGCCTACACCGACTTCCCAACTGAAGTGAAACCAGAACCTCCTAAAAAGACATAAGAAGACCACCGAACCCCGATGTGTGGCTAAACGCTTCCCGTCTGCTAGATGATAGTCCTGCAGTCCTGCAGTCCTGCAGTCCAGCCTGCAGACGAGCAGTGATGCAGCGTCTGCAGGAAAGGCCAAAGAAATGTGTGCAGAGCAAACAGGCTCTGCTTGACCTCCAAATCCCATTTCCTCAACGCTGCTGACAGATGGACAGCACTGCATGGAGGAGGATCAGCGGACCGCTCCTCACTGCTCCTCACAGCTCCTCACAGCTCCTCACAGCTCCTCACTGCTCCTCACAGCTCCTCACTGCTCCTCACAGCTCCTCACTGCTCCTCACTGCTCCTCACAGCTCCTCACTGCTCCTCACTGCTCCTCACAGTTCCTCACTGCTCCTCACAGTTCCTCACTGCTCCTCACTGCTCCTCACTGCTCCTCACTGCTTCTCACTGCTCCTCACTGCTCCTCACTGCTCCTCACAGCTCCTCACTGCTCCTCACTGCTCCTCACTGCTCCTCACAGCTCCTCACTGCTCCTCACTTCTCCTCACTGCTCCTCACTGCTCCTCACTGCTCCTCACTGCTCCTCACTGCTCCTCACAGCTCCTCACAGCTCCTCACTGCTCCTCACTGCTCCTCACAGTTCCTCACTGCTCCTCACTGCTCCTCACTGCTTCTCACTGCTCTTCACAGCTCCTCACCTCTCCTCACAGCTCCTCACTGCTCTTCACAGCTCCTCACAGCTCCTCACTGCTCCTCACTGCTCCTCACAGCTCCTCACTTCTCCTCACAGCTCCTCACAGCTCCTCACTGCTCCTCACTGCTCCTCACAGCTCCTCACTGCTCCTCACTGCTCCTCACTGCTCCTCACAGCTCCTCACTGTTCTTCACAGCTCCTCACTGCTTCTCACCTCTCCTCACAGCTCCTCACTGCTCCTCACTGCTCCTCACCTCTCCTCACAGCTCCTCACTGCTCCTCACAGCTCCTCACTGCTCTTCACAGCTCCTCACAGCTCCTCACAGCTCCTCACTGCTCCTCACAGCTCCTCACTGCTCCTCACAGCTCCTGCATCACTGCTGTGCTCCTTTTTAACGCAGCAGCCTGAAATAATCCATCTGAGCATGCAGAAATAGAGAGTCAGGCTGTTCCAGTCTCTCAGTCTAATCCTGATGGATTCCTCCTCCTTTTCTTCAGGACCTAAGCTGCACAGACCCCAAAGTTGGAGACTTCATTGCTAGGCAACTAGTCTGAGCTGGGTGAGGGGAGGGGGTCCGGGTGGGAGTGCAGCCGCTTCAGAACAGACCAGAGGGTAGCAGTCGTCCTCACAGCGTTGGGAGTAATTGCCGTGCCCTGCAGGAACGTGTACGACTTCTTTATATTAGCGATCTGCTGCAGCTCGTTTCAATCAACAGCAGCTCTAAAAGCGGCGAATTAAAGTTTCAGCCGCTCCGAAAGCTGCGCTGTAAATTCACCGAGAGCCAGGAGGCTCTCCGGAGAGACGGGAATGATGAGCTAATCATTCACCCTGATCTGAATTAATAAGGCCTCATTAGGCAGTCAGAGACACGCTGCAGTGCTGGGAAGAGCCACGCTGAGGATTTACCCATCATCCCCTCTGCTCACTACTGCACACTCAGTCCATTACAGAGCCTCATTGTTCCTTCTGCTGATCTGAGATGTTTGAAGATTGGGAGCAAGCTCAGCCCATCTGCTTCCTCTTTTCGGACTCGTTCTCAGCTTCATTTTCAGCATTAATGGGTTGGTTCTGGGTCACAGAGAGGACTCCTGACCCACAACACCGGAGCTGGAGCTTCAGTCTTGACATTGTTTCAATTACTGTTTAGTTCCCGTCCTTGCAGAAGAACACGGCTTCAGGATTCATGGGATCACGTTCAGCACGCAGAGCTATGGCAGCTAGAGCGGCTGTGCTGTCTCTAGGGACGGCTCCGCTCTAAAAGGTTCAGAGTTTCTGGACTTTCCTTTCTGTGTGGGTTTTTCAGTCAGAAGGTAAGGCAGTCGTAGCTCGACGTCCACCTCCAGTCTTCCTCAGGGGGGTTGGGGTCTGTACCGAGGCCAAAGGTGCTCGTCACTCCGGACTCTGAAACGACCACAAACCCAGCCGACCACGTCATATCTGCGCAGACATGGCTGCCGTTGGTTCAGAAAGCCGTCAGATGGTGGCAGATCACTGAAGAGGCTCCACAGAACTGCCTCATGGAGGGGGGTTTCAGTTCTGTTCCCTGCAGCATTTTGGTTCATGGGGCATCGTCCTCCCCTCAGCCTGACTGAATGTGACAGGCAGCCACCAGAAGAAGGGCCCTTGCTCCCAGCAGACGGGCTGTGCGTCTGGATGTCCGGAGGGGAAGGGGGGGGTCGGGGCAAACAGTACCAATGTTTCAGACGCTTCCTGTGGAAGGACACAGACGTCCAGTCATCTGGTCTAAGTCACGTCTCACCGCCTTGTCCTCAGCTGAGGGTATTGTCATTTATAAACATACAAAATAGAAGCCCCTCCCCCCGTTACATACCTGTACGGACACATGATCTTCTCCTCTCTGAGACACACATCCCAGAAACCCAGAAAACCCAGAAAGTCAGATCAGGACATGTGACAGAGCGGCTGTGCTAACCTCACACTCTATGTTCCCGTAAAAATCTGCATTACCTTTCTGACCCCCCCCCGCCTCTATCTACGTCCTGTCTTCACACAGGTACAGGATCTCAGTTTACCTCTGAGCAACCGAGGGAAATGGCAGGAAGCAAAAGCAAGCCTTCAAAATAAGAGCACAGTGTACAGAAGCAGCATTCATGCCCATATTAGGTTGTAGGTGTGGCTGGATGGCTCCGCTGGCTGGGGGTAGGACTGCCACATCCCCCTGATTGATTCCACCCCCCCGGTGCACAGTCTTTTTTACTCA
>CM043712.1:35999565-36197065 GCA_023969325.1 Oryzias curvinotus | reverse complement strand
AGTCCCAGCTGCCCTTCCAGTGGATACGGGCCGTCTGCAGATGAGAAAGGGTCACACCTGTACAGGGCATGCAGGTGACCTCAGGAAATGTCGGTGATAGACGGCTCAGTGAACACAAAGAGAGAAAAAGTTCACTTTTCCTACGTTCATGCTGCGGTCGTAGAGTACACTTGGACAACGCGCGAGGGGAAGTAAGGGGGAAGTAGGTGAGGCGCAGGTGTTTTGTACAGATATTTCCTTTTTCACGTGCACACCACATGCATGCAGCATTTGTGCAGTCAATAAGGAGCCAGAAGTCACACCTCACTAACGGCTAGAGTGGCGTAAGGACGCCGTACAACAGCATCACCTGTACGTCATAAGTGTGTGGAACTTCCATTATCCTTAGGAATCCTTCATGATACTCCAACCACACGCACCACAATGGTACGTTCCATCGTCAGGACGTCCCTTAAGGTGGTCATACGAGCCTCAAGGGAACTGCAGACACACCTGCAGTCACCTTCAGATGCAGCCGCTCCACTACGGCCGTCTATGGACCCGGACCACCCAGAAACCTGCAGAACCCGTTCTTTGTGCAACATTCACCTGGAGGAGAAGGGCTGTGCACACAAATAGACAGGCAGAGCTCTCCGCTTCAACGAGAATACCGAAATTATTATCATCATTAATTAACGGAAATTGACTGACTTGGTGAGTTAAATATGGCAGATAACACTTGTGGGACCCACAATGCAAAAAAGAAACAGTAACTTCTCCAGTACCGATAGCAGAACCGTTCAGGTCAGATCTTAACGATACTGCGGTATTGAAGAATGTGGCCCCGGGGCTGGTTCAATACCGGGGCACGGTACCCATCCCTACGTCTTAATGTCCACCTGTATCCTCCAGACGACAGAATCTGTCCTTCACTGTCAGAGCTGGAAACCATGATCTGAACAGCAACGTGCTGCAGACTACTTCCACATGTGCAATGACACACAGAACAGAAATGTCACGTGACACAAAGCAGAAGAGCAACTGGACTGATGGGACTGGGTTCTAGTCACAGGAACAGTGACAGGTGTGGGCCGACACCTCCACAGGTATCTGTGCAGTCAGGTTTTGGTGTCTGCATATAGATCAGAAATCAGGACTTTCAGGAACCCACTAGGGACTTTTGTTTTCCTCCTACACTTCCACTTGGTGCATTTCAATACGGATGTCATGGTGCCTCTGTCAGCTCCTCCCCCTCCCCTCTCGGCTCTGCTCTGGAGGACTCCCAGCTGTTGCCACTCACCTCATCATCCCTGCTGCCTTCATAAGGAGATCCACAGCCAGTATTCCTCGCTAGTTCGTTGCTCCTCCATGTTGCTTGTCTGGTCTCTGGTGTTTATGCCACAGAGTAATTCTGGTTTAGTAATTGTGCCTCTACGTCTCACTTCCAGGACTTTATCTCCACGAGTGCTTCCTGGGATTCCCTCTGGAACTGCCCGTTCTATCCACGCTCGCTTCGCCAGCCGTTCATGTCCTCTCAGCCTTCACAGAAGCCCTCCAGCCACACCACGTCTTCCTACCACTCACCTGCAGTCTCGAGCCGAAGACACCGCCTTTGGAAGATCACCTGCAAGAAAATAAGTCAAACTACTTACCATAAAACTCTCCTGTTTTCCTTCCGGGTTCCAGCATCTGAGTCTGTTTCAAAGTCTCGAACACCATGACAACGGAAGATCTATCAGGACCTTTGGGCTGCTGGTTCTGCACCCGCCTCTCTTCATTACTCCTTCAATGTCTGCATCCTTGCTGGCTCTGGCCCCACCATCAGGACCTTGAAGTCTCTTCATCTCTGGTTTGATCGTATCCCACCATGTCTGACGCCATCGTCTCAGAGGATAACCGCTGAAGATTCACGAGCGTTTTTGTTTCTGCATCCTTTTCCTGCAGCTCAGGACTCCAAAGTACATCGGATTTAACAGATCTAGTGCTTTTAGCTCTGTTTGATGCATTCTGCAAAAGCTGTGGAGCATCATCAACTAGAGCTAGTCATTGCAGCAATGAGGAGCAGATAAGAGCGGTGACCATGACAGAACCACAGGAGAAACCGGGGGGTCCACTTCCTCTCAGAGTTCCCCCGTCCTGTCAAAATGAAATGTTGTGACAAAAATCCCAGAAAGTTGGACTGAAGTGTTGAGAGGCTGAAGGATGCAGGTCTTTGGAGAAAAGCCTTCCTGAAGATCACACAAACAGAATCTGAGCTCAAACTGGAGAGCAGCAGTCTGACAGGAAGCAGGAGCCGCCGTCTCTCTGGCAGAAAGCAAACTTCCCAGCGCCCCTCAGGTTTTCATCAGCATGTGAAGCTGCTGGAAGACGGCCTCCGAAGGCGGAGACGCCACCAACAGAAGTGGCTGTTTAGCCTCCGCCTGAGCTCCTCTCCTCAGTTGGTGGAAAAGAGGCAGACTTGTGAGTTATCAGCTGGCAGAGATATGATTTCTGCCCCTTCCTTCATTCCTGCTCACCCACGCACTCTGACCGCCCCCGCAGCTGAAACGCCAGCGAGAGCAGAGCCGCCGTCAGAGTTCTGCTGGAACTCCTTCAATTTATCACAACAAGGCTTTTCAAATCAAGACGGACATTTTCCTTCACATAAAACAGGACGCCTCAGTTTCACCCACACTGCACTGATGGGGGGGCAGAGAGGCATGGAGGAACTGGACGGGGACTCCTTTAGTTTGGAGGAACGGGTTTGACATTCAGATACAAAGTATGTGGGGGGGGGGTCTGCTGGATGAACAGCAAAGGAATGAAATTGCACATGAAGACACACCCAGCAACAAAATGAACACAAACGTTGTGATGTAGTCGGTTCTGTTGGATATTTGGAACTTCAAAATATATGAAGCATAAAAAACTGGAACTGTTTGTGGTTCCGAGGATGAAAGCATTGTTTTTGTGCTGACGTCAACTGAACTTCATGGGAGCCCCCCAGCGCCGCGTGCATCCACCAGGATGGCTTCAGTATCTGTCAGGAAGAAGTTTCTAGAGCAGAGAAACCGTTCTTGAAGCTGGACGCCACCATCAGGGTCCACGGCTGCAGCACAGCATCTTTCTGCTTCAGTGACACGTTAAGAACGGCTTCATGGTCTGCCAGGACTTTGTAAAGATGCTGGTTTCTTTCTGAAGAGACAAAGAAGAGGTCAGCCCCCCCCCCCCCCCCCCGTTTGTTGAACTGTCTACCAGGTGGGGGAAGGATGGGGGCTGCTGGCTGTGAGGCTCGGTGACTCGGTTCCCGTTTAGTTTTAAGGGAGGGGTTGGGGACAGGAGGGAGCTGGTTCATTTTGATGATTGGTGCCTGAGTTGGTGTTAAATCGGTTGTTTTCCTCGGCTGGTTTTGAACCCTCAACCAGCTGCTGGAGTTTAGTCCGGGTTCATGTCCTTCCTCCTCCGTCTCTGCCTTTGCCTCTTGGCGTTCTTAGTGTTGCACGCTGAGCTGTGGGAGGAGTTACGCTCTGTTCAGCATTGTTGTGGATGTGGCGGTAACTTTAGGAAACACGGATTGTTGAGACGGTTCACCTGAAGGACCTGGTGACCGGCTTTGTTTGAGTCCCGATGTCACGGTGCCTCTGTCAGTTCTCCACCCCTCCCCTCTCTGCTCCTGACCCCACCAGCTGTGACTACTCACCTCATCAAGCCTCTGCTCTACTTAAGGAGACCCAGCTCCAGCATTCTTCGCCAGTTCGTTGCCCCTGATGGTGCTCAGTCTAACCTGTAGACTCGTGTCTGGCTTCCATGTTTTGGTTCTTCGCTAACCTTTTTTTTCTGTCTCCGGTCTTCATGCCACGAGAGTCACCTGAGTCACGAGCAGCCGCTACATTCCTGAATCTCCTGAGGAAATGAATCCACGTCAGTTGCTTCAGCCACGTTACGTATCCCGAACTCGCTAAGACCTCCAGTCACGCCACGAACTCTAACGTCACTAGAACCTCCAGCCACGCCGAGACTCCCGACCACGCCGGATCAAAATAAAGGTTTTTACTTACCGCACTCCTTACCTGTGTTTTCCTTCCGGGTTTCAGCAACTGGGTCTTCCTCGTCCACTGATCATGACACCAGATGTCATTTATGAAAAAACATGAAATCATGGAACTTTCTTTTTGAACATAAATTCACTTTAATCTCTCTTTTTTTTTTTTTTTTTTAGCTTTTACCCTTTCTAAGATCAGCTGTTCCAGGACTATGGAGGGTCAAAGCTTAACCGTGTAAACCAACACGGATGATATTTTAATCACGCTGACGGATGCAGCTGCAGGGACAGATGTTGGGTTTCCACACGTGGAGGTCACTTTACATTCATTATGGTCCTGAGTGATTTGAATATAACTTGAAAGGACATCCGTCAATGCCGCAAACGGCTTCAGAGGTGAAATGAAATGAGTTTCCAGGGACGTCTTCATTCTATCAGAAGCTGCAGAAAATCATGGATGACTGGCTCATTGTTTGTCATAATCCTAAAGTTTCTGTCTTGAGCAGAGGCGTTCTCTGGTCATATTGTCCACGGGGTCCAATGGGAGGCGGGCTTTCATATACATCAAATTCTAATGAACCTTCATGTAGCCTACAGCTGAGTGACAAACGGCCATTTGCTGCTAAATAGACCGTTGGGTCTCGTTCTGACTCTGAAGACTCTCAGATCCTGGTCTCATGTTCTGTTTGAGCAGCTGACGGACCGCCATCACTGATGGGCGGAGCCACACAGGGGGACCTGGTTGCAGACAAGACGGTGCCCAGGCATCGTTAGCTGGAAACGGAAATTCTAATAATAAAGTAATAATAAAGTCCCATTATCTATTTGTGTGAAAAATTTCCCCCGCATTTGACCCCTCCCAGACTGGCAGAGGGGCAGAGGGGTATCGCCCGGCTTTATAAACACATACTATTATTGTTGCTGAAAACTCAGGCATGGTAACATACGTGTAACTCCAACGTACAGCATCCTCAAAGGTCGTCAGCAGTCTGCCTCTTGTCTGTTTTAGGTGCATACGGTGTGTTTGGGTGAGAACATGTGGAGGTTTCTCACTTGGGCCCTGATCATGATGAACTAATGACTGTGACTCTTTATCCAAAGAGGAAAAGACAGAGACGATGATGGCGTTTCACTGCCCCAGGGGGCCGGGCCATGAATGCTGCATTGTGGGAGAAATTCCCCTACAAAGGAAAATGAAAGAGATCCATTGTTCATGCAACGTTATCAATATTTATTGGATCATAAGCAGGTGAAACAAAACTAAAGGATGAGACAATAGAAACGACATTTGTTGATCAGCCTGTTTGCTCCAGAGATTTTCTCAATCTTGCATTTAATAGAATGCTGGATTCTAGATTCTTCTTTTTGCCTCGGTTTAACCACACAGCTGTCCTGTGTGAGTTACAAAAGCCTTGTGTGCATAAAAGGTTTAATATTTTATTAGCAACAGAAGAGAACATAGACTTTTAGAGACTGTAGGCATATGATGAATGAATACATGAAGCTGAATGTATTTTCATTAAAGCAGTCAATTGAATAAGACCGGCCCCTCTGAGACCACCCCAGTCAAAGTGGAGCCATGGTTTAAGCTGCAGCTGGACGTCCTTGAAGCGCTTCTAGTGTTTGGTCAAACCTGAGCATCAGGAAGCGATAAGGAGATGTGGAATATGCTGATAGGATGGAAACATGCTTTCAAGGTTATTCCAGAGCATTCAGTGAAAGAGAATGAAAAGAGGATGTTCTTCAGAAGAACCAAAGATTATCGCAGCCAATCCCCATGCAGGGACGCAAATACAATTCCTCATTATCAAAGAGCACAGCAAAGCAGAGGAAGCAGCAGACACTGTTGATGAGGGAACTTCATTTGTGCTCCATAGATGCTGTGACACAGATATGAACGTGTGATTTTCACAAAGAATTAATTACTACTTGTAGCTGACAAAGCTGTGCAAAGAGAAAGGATTGTATTGGTTGGAGGGTGTGATGGCGTCTGAAGGACGTGTTTAGAATGAAACCAACATTTCTTCACCATCAATGATGAGAGGATGAGCGTTGGTCATATCTACAGTGCTGTAGAAAACACCTGAGAACGTCTCACTGTCACCATGGCGACAGGTCAAGAACAGCTCCCAGGTACAAAGTGCATGAGCTGCTGCCGTCTGCCTGCAGACCATACGGGGCCTGGAGAGCGAGGACACGTGGAGAGCCAGGACACGTCCAGAACGAGACCTTCGCTTCACTCGTGAGTCTGAATCTGAGCTGCTGCTGGACGTCGTTTCCACACATTTGACAGCAAATGTGAGATGCAAACATTTTGAGGTCCAGGCATTCAGAGGTAAAAAACTGCTGCAGGTCAAAGTCCCAGTTGACGTGAAGATGATGCGTTGAGTGTTGATGCCTTTGTAGCGTGTGAGCCCAGTGAAGGTCTCGGTGATTTCTTGGACTTCTCTTTTACTCTTTTGCTCAGACTGCTGGGACCAAAACGTTCTCCGTACCCCTGACCATCAGGACCTCGTAAAGCTCTGGTGGTCTGTGGAGTTTGATGAATGTTCTACTGGAAATGAAAACCGTTGCTCTGGAAAAACCTTATATGACATGACGTCTTTGGATTGTCCAGCTCAGGTTCAGTCCAGTTAAACCCCTTTTCCACGAGTCTGGGCTCTCGAAGCATCTGAGACGAACTCTCCATCTTCTTCCACTGGTTTCGGGTTTGGTGCTGATGATGTGGCTTGCTTCCATCCTGCTCCCTCCAGCAAGCGTGATTTGTTTGGTTAAGTCCAAAGACGAGGATATGCAAGCCAACCTGGCTGACTCACTGAGTAGAACAGTTTCCTAGCAGGGGTGGGTGTGAGGAGGTGGACCTGATTGTGTGCTTTGTGTTTAATCTCTGGCTGCTATTGAACATCAATGTATTCATATTCAGATATACACATCCAACCTCTGGGGTGTTTTAAAGCTCTTCTCCCTCTATAGGTGGCTTGATCTGGAAGAAGGAGGCAATTATATCTGATTGGACACAGATAAGAGGCTTTGCTAAATGGGAATTTGCCAGGTCTGCTCTACACGGAGCTTCTGCTGCAGAGAACGTCAGATTAAAACGGCAGTGCGGCTGTAGATACCAGCTCTGCTATATAGGAGACAATTACTCAAGTGCCTTCAGCACGAGTGTGATGGCTTTGATGCAGCTGTCACGCCAGCCGTACGATGACCAGGCCTAGCAGGTCAGAAGCTCCACCCGTGCCTCCATCAGCCGCTAAACGTAAAACAGTTACTTTTTAAAAGAACTTTTCATTTTTCCTGCAGCTATAATCTTTACGTTTGTGCTTTTCTTTAAATGATCCTCCAACTCCTCCACGTTTTTTTGCAGTGACAATAAAATGAATAAATGATTGAATGTGTGTGGATGTGGGGCTGGAAAGCTGCAGATGAACGGTGCCTGGGGAAACGCAGCTCTGCTTGCATAAACACAAGGCTGTTTATGGGATCTGCAACAGAAAATGATCTGAAGAGTCGCTAGGAGGAACCGCATGAATCCAGAACCCAAAGAGGATCTGGCAGCTTAGAGAACAAAGCAGCTCTTCCTGTTCCGTCCACAGCTGCAGGCGGGTTGACAGGTAAAGATTGTTGTTGTTTGAAAGCACAGATTCTTTCTGTTTAACTAATTCAGATTTTATGACCCATTGCTTTGTGTACTGTAAGGTTGCACTTTAAGGCAAAATCTAGAACTATTTCACTTTTATGGATGTTACAAAGTCTGAAAAAAACAACAGCATCTAGAACCGTTCCACAAACAAGCTGAGAACCTTCTCCAGAAATGATAGAACCTTCTCCAGAAATGATAGAGCCCTCTCCAGAACCTTCTCCAGAACCAACAGTCATTACAGACGGAATAAGCAGCTTTACAAAGCAGAGCCTTTTGGTTTTGTGCATTTGAATGCATGAGTTGCGGTTGCTGTGGTTTGTGTTGTTTCACTTTGAGTTTGTCTAAAAGAGAAAAGATAAAAATGTATAAAGTGAAAAATTGAATTTAAACTGCTGTTTTTCGTATTTTTACCAGTTATTTTTACATTTTGTCTGGAGTGAATGAATACAAACAAATCCAAATGATAAACATTCATGAGTAAAAACAGTTGTTGTTTTGCGCATAATTGTATATAATTTTTAATAATTCATTAATTTAAGCAACAAATCAACCCGAAAAGCTGCTTGGGAGCTGGAAGAACCGGTTCTCTAAGCCCCGCCCCCAGTCAGAGGACCTTTACATTTGAGGAGGCGGAGCAAACTGCTGAGACAAAAGGAATGGATCTGTAATGTCAGTGAAATGAACATGGAGACATTTCCTCCAAAACCACAGTAAACATGCGTCAAACATAGAACATGTATGTTAAAAATAGCACACTACAATAATAATATATAAACACTAAGTAGTGCAGTGTAATAAAAATACAAAAAGCATAAACCAAAGCAACACTGTAATAAAGTGAAGCTAAATCCCAGTAGTGGTCACACACCTGCAGTAGGTGTGTGACGTGTTGTCCACTTTTGACCGCAGGGGGGGGGGGCTCAGCTGCAGACACTCTGCACTCAGGAAGCATTTGCCGGTCTAAATAACTGTAAAAATACAAACACAAGGAAAAATCCTGCCATTGGGTGCGAATACGTGGCTCTTTAATGACTCTCTCCAACGAAGCAGGAAGGGGAGGGGCCAGGTGTGAGCAGCGGCGATTGGGCAGTTTTCCGTTCAAATCAGGTGGGTTCTTACTCAAATTGAGCTTTTTTCCTTTTTTCCCCAATCTGGCAACACTGCAGACAGATAGACACCATGCTCGCATGAACAGCGGCGAAAGTATCGATCTCATCACGCTAGTATCAATACTTCACATTGGTATTGATACTACTGATACTCAGTTTGATCCGCCCTACTGGTCAATGCTGTTAAGGCCTGTGAAACGCATACGCAGAGGGCATTGGACTCTCATTCTACTGTCCTTATAAACTTCCTACCGGAGCCGTGCAGCGTTTGAGACACGAGTTAGCTGACCGTTCTGCTAGCTAGGAAGGTCTAGGTGGTAGATGTTAGTACCGGGTTAGTTGCATAGTTGAGTTCTGCTCCATTCTGACCTCACAGCAGCCGCTACAATATATTATTTTCCACAGCTGTTGTAACTTATTTTTTTGTCATTTTTCACGCTGCTGCCTGAATTTGAATGAAACCAGGCCATGTCTTAAACCAGGTTATATCTTGAACCAGGCTATGTCTTAAACCAGGTTTATACTTTGCATAAAGTATTTGCTTTAAAAGCAAAATTAAATGAAGGACAAGAGGAGCTTGTTTTTGGGTGAAACAAAAGTAAAGTCACGAGTAGAGTAGTGAATTACTTTCAAAAATAGGGAATGATCAGCTATTTCATTAAACTTTCATACCTTTTGATCATGCATTTCCTTGAATTTTAAATATTGTGTGCGTTGTAGTAACAACTGTGCTCGCTTGCTGTAAACTGAACGAGTGCTGAGCTCAGCACAAGGCTGTCTGTGTTTATTGTCTGAGGTCTTTATGGAACAGAGGCGTCTGGAGTTTGCGGTCCAGAGATGGGGACGCCACCGTCCTTGACTGGCGGGAAACATCTGTGTTTGCACACACAGACACAGAAACTATCTAATGACATATTTAGATGATGCTGAGTTGGATAATAAAAAAAGTTGGCTGCTGGAGTGCTGAGAGAGCAGATGACAGCGAAGCTTTTGATTTGGTGTTTCCTATACATCTGAATCTCTCCCTTTGCTAAGGTTGGAACTTTCACACAGACTTGACTCTTGTCAGATTGATTTCTTTTCCAACTGCACATTAGATCTTTGGTGTCCTGAACCATCCGAGCCAGTGATGGCGCGGTGCTGAGTCGGCACCAGCCTTGACTGCAGCGGCAAAGGAAAGTGATATCTATGCTGATGATCACGATGTGTTAAATAAAGCATCGGTTCAGAGAGAAAGTTCTCCTCTTCCTTTTGTTTTTGTCCAGATGATGAAGATAAAGTTTGTTGTAAAGAAGCCAGCGCAGTGATACAGAACATTTAAGCTATGTGACCGGAACTACTTTTTTAGGTATGCATTATCATTGTTGATTTTCACTAATCCACACCCAGCAGCCAATCAGAATCAAGTATTCACCTGGATCTGCCTTTGTTGTGGTTTTCTGTGTGTTCATTAGTCTGGCAGGACGTGACTTCTCCTAGGATGCCGTCTCCTCCTCTGAGGTCTCCTGTGGGAGTCACAGCTGCCATCTATTTCTCATCAGGCCCCCATAGAAGGTGTGGCCTTCTTGTGTTTAGTGTCTGAGCGTCTTTGAACCTTCCCTGAATTTGGTTCGGTTCATTCTGGTTATAAAAACCTTTGCTGGTTGGAGGATCTGTGTCTGTGGAATCCTGGTTTTATCATTTAAACTGAAGGAAACAGAAAGATGAGCTTCAGCTTTCCATCACTGTGATCATAAACATGGACTTTAGCAAAGCCAGGAGTGTTAGAGGTTTAAAAGAAAGGAAACTGTGTAAGACAATGCTAAAAAAAATGTTAACAAAAAGAATCCTGACAGTGTCAGATCTGTCTTATTAACTCTGATGACTTGTTTCCTCTAAACATCCAAACCTCAAGCAGAAGAGAATATTCAGACTGTTTACAGTTAGAAAGGTGCCAAGTGCCTTCTTTGGTTGTAAATGATCAAATCAGATCAGTCTGGTAGATCATGTGTGACCGTTTATTTATGTAGCAGCTGTCTCTGCGTTGTAGTCCCACAGCAGAAAGGCCTGTAGATGCCCCAGAAGGCAGCAGCAGAACCCCTCGTCTCTTAACCTCTCACTGGGACGTAGCACAGAAAGTGAACTGCACAGACGCACGCTTGGCACCTGCGACCACCGACCCTGTTTAGCGTCACACCTGTTTACTCACCGCCATTTGTGTTTTTGTCAGCCTGGGCCACGCGCATGTGGATGTGTGTCAGTCCTTTTTTCTGTGCAGAGTCAGATACTTCCACTAGAAAAGTAATTTCACACCAATTAAAAGCTGCAACAACCGAATATGCTGCGGATCTGCAGACCCGCTTGTAACGCCTGCAGCTCTGACAACATGATACAACGAGGTCAGCCATAAGCTCCACATGATCACAGTGACTGTTATCCTGCTGCTGCTTCACAGACGGAAGTTTGACAGCAGAAAGTAACAGAGAAAACTCACAATCTACACTGAGGGGAGGGGCGGGGCCAGAACAAGAAAAAGCCTTTCAATACAACCATCCATCAATCATCCATCCATCTATTCATTCATCCATCCATCCATCCATCCATCCATCATCCATCAATCATCCATCATCCACCCATTGATCCATCCATCTATTCATTCATCCATCCATCCATCCATCCATCATCCATCTATTTATCCATCCATCCACCCATTCATCCATCCATCCATCCACCCATTCATCCATCCATCCATCCACCCATTCATCCATCCATCTATTCATTCATCCATCCATCCATCCATCCATCATCCATCCATCATCCATCAATCATACATCCATCCTCCCATTCATCCATCCATCTATTTATCCATCCATCCATCCATCATCCATCAATCATCCATCAATCATCCATCCATCCACCCATTCATCCATCCATCTATTCATCCATCCATCCATCCATCCATCCATCATCCATCAATCATCCATCCATCCTCCCATTCATCCATCCATCTATTTATCCATCCATCCATCCATCATCCATCAATCATCCATCAATCATCCATCCATCCACCCATTCATCCATCCATCATCCATCCATCATCTATCCATCCATCCATCCACCATCCATCCATCCATGTATTCATCCTTCCACCCATTCATCCATCCATCAATCCATCCATCATCCATCAATCATCCATCCATCCTTCCATCCACCATCCATCCATCCATCCATCATCCATCCATCATCCATCCATCCATCCATCCATCATCCATCCATCTATTCATCCTTCCATCCATCCATCCATCATCCATCCATCCATCCATCTATTCATCCTTCCACCCATTCATCCATCCATCATCCATCCATCCATCCATCCATCCATCCATCTATTCATCCTTCCACTCATTCATCCATCCATCCATCATCCATCCATCTATCCATCCATCCCTTTATCCATCTATCCATGCATGCATCCATCCATCCATCTATTTATCCATCCATCCATCCATCTATCCATGCATCCATTTATTCATCCATCCATCCATCCATCCATCCATGCATCCATCCATCCATCCATCTATCCATCCATCCATCCATCCATCTATTCATCCATCCATCCATCCATCCATCCATGCATCCATCCATCCATCCATCCATCCATCCATGTATCCATCCATCCATCCATCAATCCTTCCATCATCCATCCATCTATTCATCCATCCATGCATCCATCCATCCATCCATCCATCCATCCATCATCTATCCATCTATTCATCCATCTATTCATCCATCCATCATCCATCCATCTATTCATCCATCCATCCATCCATCCATCAGTCATCCATCCATCAGTCATCCATCCATCTATTCATCCTTTCACCCATTCATCCATTCATCCATCCATCCACCATCCATCCATCCATTCATCCATCCATCCATCCACCATCCATCCATCCATCCATCCATCCATCCATTCATCCATTCATCCATCCATCCACCATCCATCCATCCATCCATCCATCCATCCATCCATCCATCCATCCATCCATCCAACCAACCACCTTTGAAGCATGTTTTTGCTTATTAAACATATAAAGGAAATATTTCCAAAGTGGAATCATCAATCATAATGTGTCAGTGACTGAAAGAAAATCTGCACCTATTTAGGGATAAAAGTGGACATGGGCGATACTATAACTGCTGAGTTATTCATTAACCACTACACAAATGTTTGCACAGAAATAAAGGTTTATTGTTGTAAGCCTTTGATGTTCTCCACCATTAATGACAGGGAACCTGTGGGGGGCATCCTGTTATGTTCTTGTGCCAAAGGGATGGCTTCTCTTATCAGCCGTAGTGGGAGATCTTTTTTAGTGGGAATCGTATTATTAATGGTTTTCTCATTTGAATAATTTTGCAATAAGAAGAAAATTATTTTTTGTGTTCCTGGCTGGTCCCATTTGTGAATCTGAAAACTGTTTGAGTGTTTAATTGGCTCGGCTGTGGTTGTGGCTGCCGCACTTCAAACAAACAGCAAACAACGGCTTGAATATTTGTAGATTTTGCATGAGACGGATCGCTAAATGATGTCTGAAGTACTGAACACTGAAGTAAAGTACTCATGAACCATTTATATTTGGATGCAGAAGAGGATTTGAATAGATTGTATAATAGAAAATATACATAATGTATTATGTATATCAGATTCTGGTAAATGGATGAAGATAAAATCCCTTTCTCTTCAATAAATTCTATACCCCACCTTAAAGTGGTGGTGGCGTGGGGTGGGGGGCATATGAGAGCTTGAGTGATCAGCTATCTGGAGCTTTTATCCCTGGTAGGATCTCTATGGCAGACAGGTTCTGGTTGACGAGCCGGACAAAGAGCAGTTCAGAACCCCCCTTTAAAAGAAGTCTGGGGTTGGGGCTTGCAGACGGGCTCCTGGTGACTGGGGCTCCTCGGGCTCCAGTTGGGTCCAGCCTGATAAAATGATGTGGGATCAGTCTCCTGTGGACCTGTAGGAGAGCTCAAAAGCGGCTGGTCTACATCTGGCATCAACCAAACTCATCCCTTCCTTCCGGTGTCCACCTCTGGGAGTTGCCGCAGCAACAGCTTGCGACCACAGCTCAGAATAGTGGCAGAGACAGTAGAGTAGGTAAGTAAGTAAGTAAGCAGGTAAAGAAATTTTATTTGTATAACACCTTTCACAGACAGAAGTCACAAGGTGCTTCACAGTTTAGAATATATATCAAACTTGCCCCTCTCACCCTCCGCAGGTGGTTTCTCCTCCAAGCTGGGGTCCTCTACCAGAGGCCTGGGAGCTTGAGGGTCCTGCAGTATCTTAGCTGTTCCTGTTCTTTTCTGGACTGAGAGGTCTGAGGTCTTTCCAGGTATCTGTTGTAGCCACTCCTCCAGCTTGGGGGTTACTGCCCCGAGTGCTCCAATTACCACAGGCACCACTGTCACCTTCACTTTCCAGGCTTTCTCCAGTTTTTCTCTGAGTCCCTGGTACTTCTCCAGTTTCTCATGTTCCTTCTTCCTGATGTTCCCATCGCTTGGCACTGCCACATCCACCACAACGGCTTTCCTCTGTTCGTTATCCACCACTACGATGTCTGGTTGGTTCTCCATTACCATCCTATCAGTCTGGATCTGGAAGTCCCACAGGATCTTTGCCCTCTCATTCTCTACCACCTTCGGGGGTGTTTCCCATTTTGACTGTATTGGATCAGTTATTTATTTAATACTTCCAGACCTCTAGAGGGCGCAGTTCTTATGTTGATAGTATTCTACCTGTAGTTAGCAACAGGAAATGAGGCGACAGGAAGTTGTCTGCTGTAAAAATAATGAAGGATGTTCTATGGCAATGTGCTCTGTCGTCATCATAAGTCATCCAGCCCTTTGAGTGGCAATTCAAGTAAGGAAACATGTTATATAGTTGGTTGTTAAGAAAGTTATAAATATTTAGGCTTATTTTTTATATATAGCATTATTTACTAAGTTTGTATTTATTAGGGCACACTAACTTTACATGCTGACTTTAGTTTACTTTAATTTCACTTGCCTCATTGGTTGTGTTTGGTGTAATATATTTACAAGCATTTCTATTTTATTTATAGTGAAACTGAACAATGTGTACATTTTTATTTTGGTATTGACGATCACAAGAGTTTGTTTCCATATGTAAGTGCATAATCTCTTTATTCATGGGTTATTCAGTATGTATCATTTTCAGTTTCACACTTCTGCGCATTAAATCCAGTTTCCACTACAACACCCGTCTGTTACTTGGAGGATGAATGCAAAGAAGACTTTAGCTGGCTGTGAATCTCAGTAAACGACTCAGGTCACATTGAGTGTAACAGTACATTGACCTTGGGGTTTCCAGTCCATATTCTGCACACATGTTCCTGTATATTATTCCAACCACTTGATTGTGGTGCTCAGTGTATGCTTTACCTGCCAGCATCTTACACCCTGCAGTTATGTGCTGGATTGTTTCAGGCGCCTCTTTGCACAGCCTACAGCTTGGGTCTTGTCTGGTGTGGTAGATCTACACCTTTGGTCTTGTCTGGTGTGGTAGATCTACACCTTGAGTCTTGTCTGGTGTGGCAGATCTACACATTGGGTCTTGTCTGGTGTGGTAGATCTACACCTTGGGTCTTGTCTGGTGTGGTAGATCTACACCTTGGGTCTTGTCTGGTGTGGTAGATCTACACCTTGGGTCTTGTCTGGTGTGGTAGATCTGAGCCTCTATCGCTCTGGTGCTCAGGGCTTGTTCCTGAGCTGCCAGGATGAGTGCTTCAGTGCTGTCCTGTAGGCCAGCCCTTTCTAGCCATTGGTAGGACTTCTTGATATCAGCCACTTCAGTTATGGTCCGGTGGTACATCCCATGCAGGGGTTTGTCCTCCCATGAGGATCTGTCCTCCAGCACTGTATCCTCTGCTCTCCATTGCCTGAGACATTCACTGAGCACACTGTCAGTTGGGGCCTTGAGCTTGATGTACTCATGCATCTTGGATGTTTCATCCTGGATAGTGGCTTCTACGCTCACCAGTCCTCGGCCTCCTTCCTTGCGGCTAGCATACAGTCTCAGGATGCTGGATTTGGGATGGAACCCTCCATGCATGGTGAGGAGCTTTCGTGTCTTAACATCCATGGTCTGTACCTCTTCCTTTGGCCATCTTATTATTCCTGCAGGGTATCTGATAACTGGCAGTGCATAGTTGTTTATTGCCCGGGTCTTGTTCTTGCCATTGAGCTGGCTTCTCAGGACTTGCATTACTCGTTGAAGGTATTTAGCTGTTGCAGCTTTCCTTGTTGCCTGCTCCAGGTTGCCATTTGTCTGCGGAATTATATCAGAATATCTATATATATATATATATATATATATATATATATATATATATATATATATAGATAGATATATAGATATAGATATTCTGATAAAGAAAATAACTCATACACAGAATATAAGAGTTTAACAATAGATAGATCCTTGCGTCACAATGAAAATAGAAATAAGATCAAAAACTTGTGCGTTTACTTTGTTATTTTTCTCCAAACAGAAATTCTTTCTTTTGCTGATGATGCAGCCGTGTTACTTTTTTGATGGTCTTTTAATCTTCATACGCCGTCATTAATCTCAGACTCCGTTTCACTGAAGTGTAGCGTCTCTCTTGTTCTCCACGTTTCCATGGTGACATCGGAAATCGGCGATCCATTGAGAATGTCTTTATGTACTCACCGTGCACGTGCATTCAATTCAATTCAATTCAATTTTATTTGTATAGCCCAAAATCACAACAACAGTCGTCTCGATGGGCTTTGAAGTAAAACATGAAATCAAAAGGATCATGAATACAAAGAGTCAATAGGAAAATACTAAAATGAACCAGCAAACTGACTAAGCTATACTGGCATCCCTGCCCTTAGACCCCCCTTCGCGGTAGGGAAAAACTCCTAAAAAACCGGATTCTGGAAAAAAATGAAGAAACCTCAGGGGTGCCCACATGAAGGAGGGATCCTCCCCCAAGACGGACAGGACGGACATTTACCAGAACTCTTAGAGAAGAATGAACTTATCTAACTCTACATCTACATATTTAAAGTCCAGCAGACGAGCTTCATCCAGCCGGGGTTGGGGACAGTCAGGGGCGCGAGTCGAGCCGGAGACAGGAACCACAGCCAGGTGTAGGAGCAGGAGCAGAGAGGAGGTACACAGTCAGGAACAGGAGCACGGATGAGCCAGCTGGAGTCTGGAAGCACTCCCACTCCCCAGGAGGGGAAAGAGGGAAAGAGGGACAATACATGAATCGTACTGCACCAAACAGAGGCATGGAGAACTAAATGATAAATGATGATCACAGATAGAGAAAAGAGGAAGTGTAGAGGTAGATGAGAAAAGAATTATTGGAAAGAAGTATTGGAAAAGGACAGAAAAGAGGACAGAGCCCCAGTGCACCATAGTTACCCCAGCTTCAACTTCTAGCAGCCTTTTAAAATAATAGTTATTGTTATTTAGTTTAATTTAAACAATTAACATTAAGTTAAATAATCTCTGAATACTAACTAGTCTGACAATAAGCCTGTCCAAAGAGGAATGTTTTCAGTCTAACTTTGAATGTAGAAACTGAATCTGCCTTGAATCTGCATTAACTCAGGGTTACCAAGTCCAGCGTAATTACGCTAACTCATATCTGGTCTTTTGGAACCGACATACCCAGAGTAAGCAAGTTCAGGCAGATTTCAGCCAGAGTTCAGGGTTAAAGTCAGGGGAGTTTAAACAGCCCCCCCCCAGGTGTGCTGGACAGGGTGTGGCCTCCATTTAGACCCAAGCTGATGAAGGCAGCCTTAACAGCACCATTTGGACCTCCAGTCTGTGAGAAGGGAGCTCGGCTGCAGCTTGGCCCTCTTCTCCATTTGTTTAGTTTCTCCATTTTGTTTTGTAATTCTCCATTTGGTTAAGTTGTGTGTTCCAATCCAATCCAATCCACTTTATTTATATAGCACATTTCTCAAACAGGCAGTTTCCAAAGTGCTGTACAGTGACCAAAAAACCGGACAAAAGATTGTCAAACAAAATAAAAACAAAGTACACCAATAAAATTGATAAAATAAGATAAAAATAAAAACAAGATAAAAACAAGGTAAAAACAAGATAAAAGCACAGATAAATACAGATTAAAAATACAGATAAAAACATGGATAAATACAGATAAAAACACAGAGGACCACACAACTCATGCTGTGTTAAAAGCTAGAGTAAAAATGTGTTTTAAGACGGGATTTAAAACACTCCACAGAGGGTGCTGTTCTGACATGCAATGGCAGAGCGTTCCACAGCTTTGGGCCAACAACAGAGAACGCTCTGTCTCCCCTAGTTTTGAGCCTCGTCATGGGCTCCACAAGCTGGAGCTGGCCCTCCGACCTCAGAGCACGTGCTGGTTTATAGATCTGAATGAGGTCAGAGATGTATTCTGGAGCCAGTCCATGTAAAGCTTTAAAAACAAACAATACAATTTTAAAATTAATCCTAAAATTAACAGGAAGCCAGTGCAAAGACGCAAGAATGGGTGTAATGTGCTCATATTTTTTGGTTCCTGTTAAAAGTCGTGCAGCAGAGTTCTGGACTAACTGCAGTCGGGAAAGTGCCTTATGGGAGACCCCAGTGTAAAGTGCATTGCAGTAGTCCAGTCGTGAAGAGATAAAAGCATGCATGACCTGCTCAAAAATATTAAAAGATAAAAAGGGTTTGACTTTAGATAAAAGCCGCAAATGATAAAAACTTGATTTTAAAACGCCATTTATCTGTTTATCAAATTTAAAATCACTGTCCACGATGACGCCAAGGTTGGTGACTGTGGGCCTCACGTGATGCTGAACGGGCTCCAAGTCAAGATTGGCTTTGGGTCCAAATATCATGACCTCTGTTTTCTTCTCATTAAGTTTTAAAAAGTTCTGGGCCAACCAATCCTTGACGTCTCCCAGACAGTTAAGTAAGGGCGTCAGGGGGCTGCTTCCATTATTTTTAACAATGGGCATGTACAGTTGGCAGTCATCTGCATAAAAATGATATGACAAGCCATGTTTCTTAAAAATTTCAGCTAAAGGAAGCAGGTATAAAGAAAAGAGCATAGGTCCTAAAATTGAACCCTGGGGAACTCCAGAAAGTAATGGAGCAGAAGACGAAGTGGAGTCCCCCAGCCTAACCGTAAAGGACCGCCCTGACAGGTACGATTTAAACCAGTTCAGGGCAGTCCCCCTAACACCCACACAATATTCAAGGCGGTTTAAAAGAGTTGTATGATCCACTGTGTCAAAAGCAGCAGTCAAGTCTAAAAGTACTAAAATAGCAGAATTACCAGAGTCTGTGGTCAAATAAAGATCATTAAAAACTTTCAAAAGAGCAGACTCTGTGCTATGACATGCCTTGTAGCCTGACTGAAAAGTGTCTAAAATTCCACCATCGTCCAAAAAAGGTTGCAGCTGTGCCATTACACACTTTTCCAAAATTTTAGACACCAATGGCAGCTTTGAAATCGGCCGATAGTTGGCCAAGCATGTTGGATCCAGACCCGGCTTTTTAAGTAGAGGTTCAACAACAGCTTCTTTGCAGAAAGTTGGGACAAGACCTGATGACAGGCTGCTATTGATGATCTCTGTGACTGAAGTCCTAAGAGTGGCCCAAACTTGTTTAAAAAAGCGAGGTGGGACTGGATCCAAGGGAGAAGATGTTGCTTTTAACTTATTAACAATCCCAGTCAGTTCAGACCCTGACACCGATTTAAATTGGGAAAAACCAACAGAGTCCTGTACAAGAGCAGATTTTAATAAGGAAGTGCATGAGGAAATATTTCCCCTAATAGCAGCTACCTTGTTGTTAAAAAAGAGTAAAAAACGTTCACACATTTCCTTTGTCATCTGTAGAGTGGAAGATGGATTGGGGTTACAAACAGAACCAATAGTTTTAAAAAGAATGTGGGGCTTATTTACATTTTCTAAAACCAAGCTGGATAAATACTTTGTTTTTTCTGCCTTAACGGTATCTTGGTATTTCCTCCAACCGTCTTTAAGAATATCATGTGAGACCTGCAGGTGATCCTGTTTCCATTTGCGCTCTGCTCTACGGCACAGACGCCGAGCGTCCCGCGTAATTTCATTGAGCCAAGGCTCCTGCTTCGGTTTCCGGCGAGTGGCTTTTAATGGAGCAACAGAGTCTAAGACTTTGCTGCACGTTGAAATAAAAGAATTCATCAACTCTTCTGTGCCTCTCACTGCATGAGGACAATCACGAGACTGCATTGATGCATTGAAGAGAGGAGGGAAAGCAGAAGCGGTCTCAGTCCTAATGGAGCGACTCAGAAGAACAGGACCCGAGACTTTTACATTGTGGTCCATATTAAAAGCAAACATAACAGGACTATGGTCCGATAATACATTGGCACCCACCGACACATTGTCCACCGGAAAACCGTATGACAGCACTTGCACTTGCACGTGTTGCACTTTAGTGTTGTGTTTTAGTGTTTTGTAGTTTTGTGCCCACTCTGTTTAGTCTTTTGGTTTGTAGTTATGTTAAGTGTGGCTGTAGGGGTGAACTGCCATTTTCCTTAGTACTTGTTTTCTCCTGTTTTTGTTAGTTCAGGGAGGTCAGAGTTCAGTCATCGTTTTCCCTTTTCTTTCAGATGACACGTTTCAGTTAGGTGGGGTTTTGTTTGTTGTTTTGGCCTTGGTTCACCCTGAAGCCTGTTTGCTTCACTTCTAGTTCTTGTTGATTATTTCTTATTTTATAAATAAATTTGTTATATTTTTATGGAGACATCTGTTTGGTGTTTTTGTTCATTTACCTTTGGTAGCTAAAACCTTTACTTTTTATGTTATGCCCCTCGAGTTACCCCCAGACGCAAGAGGGGACGTAACATATAATATAATATAATAATGAATCAAGTAATTATTTTGAATTCAATAGATACATTCAGATGAATATGTCAGATTACAACATGATAAAAGTTTCTCTGTCATTTTGCCTCAACATCTTGCTGCATGGGATCCGCGTGTTCTTAGTTGTACTGTCATCACCACTGCAGCTCACGGGAGAAAGATGTTCCCTGTACGTTCTGTTCCAGGCTGTTTTTGAGTGACTGACCTCAGGCCAGTGCAGACCAATGAGGAAGGTCATCAGCTCCATCCACGGTTAGGAGTCTGACAGTGAACGCTCACACATTTCTGAAGATGAGGAGGAAGAAAAACTCCACTCTGGCGCTCACTTTGTTTGAAATCTTTGTAATGTAATGTAATGTAATGTAATGTAATTGGCAGGATCAACCAGGTATTCCCAGGAGCTAGAGCACAGGGGGGGGGGGGGGGACCCTTGCCCTGGTCTGGACCGTGGTGTACACAGTAAATAGATGTTTTTCTCTTGTCATCAACTGAAGTGAACAATTGTTGGTAATTATCTAAAGACAGAATAAAGACTTCAGAAAATCGAGTCTGTGTGTGATCTGATATTCTGACAGAACAAGAAGAAACTGACGGAGAAAATCTGTGAGGTTTTTCTTCCAATACATGAAAACAGCCAGAAATGAGTCAGCTTTAGTCGCATTAGTGGATTTAGTCAGTCATATGGTGTCAAACTGAGGGTAAATATAGAAACTGCTGAAGAGAAATGTCTCTTTTACTTCAACTTCCTTTCCAGTTTTCATTGAACTTACATAAACCAGGAGGGCTTTGTTTAGGTCTGTGCCGCTTCGCGTTGGCCGGTTCAGGCTTAGATGCTGTGCGTTTATTTCTGATAGTGCACACTTGGAAGGCCATTAACCCTTATGTAACAAAGCAGATGTTTGATGATGACACCCAGAAAAGTAACTTCCTTCAGTGTCAATCTTAATACCGTCTATTTTTATGTGAAATATTTGGATTTCTGCATCCATTGCTAAATATCATGAAGGACGTTTTTTTCTGCAGTTAAGTGATTATTTCTATCCAACCATTGTTTCATTCAATTATGAACAGCGTTAGTCCTAGAACAGACCCTAGCGGCACTCCACCAGTTACATAGCAGAGCTTTGAGTGTTATTCATTCATCCATACTGTGAACCATTAACTGTGAACCATTGAAGAGCTTTTGCTCTGATGCCATATTTATTGAGTTTGTTGAGTAAAACGTTGTAGTTCATTGTGTCCAATGCTTTTTGTAAGGCCAGTGAAGATGCTGATACGGTGGTTTTACTGTGGATGGTGGTGGATGCTGCACCCTCTATCAACTCCTGCTCAGACTGTTAAGTCACTAAAACCCACAAACGTCTGTCTTAATGTGATTCCTGCTTGAAAGGAAGGTTTTGGTATGTCAGGCCTGGACTTTTGGCTTTTCTTGACACATCCTTAACTGTCTGGAGTTGTTCCATCTGCTTTCAAACATGCTGTGGATAAACGTCTTCCTAAAAATCTCACCTTGACACCTCTGGTTTGTTTTATTTCTGACTGCTCCCGTTTTTGTTTTTTTCCCCCAAGTTATTAGAAAATGTTTTTTCATCAGTTACAGTCTTTTTAGAAGTTTCTTTTTAGAAGTTGGGTTTTAGATGTTGGCATGAGTCTGTTAAAGGTGCAGAATGACATTGCCGTGTCCGTTGATGTCAAACAGCCTGTTGTTTTGGTGATGCTGCCTTTGACATACTATTTAGTACAAAATGAGTGCATTGTTTGTGGTGACCCCCCCACAGTTGATTCTGCTGCTGTTGTCAGAAATCTGGGAGATATCTTTGACAGTTGTTTGAAATTCAACAGTTTCTATCCCTTTGGCCTGTTAGCTGACACAAGCGAACTTGAACCAGCGATTCCATGGCTCCGGTCCTCAGGTCACATCACTGACCCCCTGTTAACTATAGCGTTGAGCATCAACGTTGACCGCAGGTTTTTGGAGCTCTGAAAGGTCTTGCTTTTGATTGATAACAGCCATTCAAGAGTTTTAAGGTCTATCAACCAGTTTATGCTTGAGGTTCCCACATCACCATGGAAAAACGGAAGTAACTGTGCATTTTCTGCAAAATCTGTAACATCTGAAAGAGAAGATAACAAAGGAAAAAATGAATGAATGAATGAATGAATGAATGAATGAATGAATGAATGGCCTTTATTGTGATTGCACAGTACAAGTACGATTGCTCACAATAAAACATTCATTTGATCAAGTCCTCTGTGAGACAGGCAGTGGGCCATTCGTTCTCAGTTTTCGGAGGCCTGAATGCGATAAGTCATTTTTTTCCCAGACATTCAATTAAAGAAGCTTGGGCTGAACAAAAGCAAGTGTCACTTCCAACACAATGTGTCCAATAATAGAGGAGACCTCAGCCTTCATCCTCACTTCCAGCAGCTTACAGAGCTGAATGACCTCCACCTACAGCCGGATCCCTGTTGGAGGTACAGAAACGCTTCGCACTGAGTCAAGACTCAGAGACTTTGTTGGAACGACAGGGGCAACTATTGGATTGACAGGGGCAACTATTGGATTGACAGGGGCAACTGTTGGAACGACAGGGGCAACTATTGGATTGACAGGGGCAACTGTTGGAACGACAGGGGCAACTATTGGATTGACAGGGGCAACTGTTGGAACGACAGGGGCAACTACATGGTAGGCAGTTGAGGAGACATTCCGGTTGTTCTCTTTTGTTTGATCATCTGCTGGAACGCCCAGAAAGAGTGTGTTTTTGACCTAAAGCTGCTCTTCAAATCAAATCAATATTTATTTGTATGGCACTTTACCTACAGTGTAAAACTAGAAACAGACTGCCCCCCCCCCATAAAACCTTTTAAACCCACCCTTCCTGTTAACCTGGGAAAGTGCTAATTGAAGCTCATGCTAACTGTCTTAGCCCAATTATAAGTGAGTCTGAACGGATGCTGACGCTGAACCCCCACCCAAATGTTCAATGGGACTGGAATTGGAGGGCATTACAAATCAATGCCCCCCGCCCTACTAAAGCCTGCGTTCTGCTGCTGCAGCCGGAGACCTGACTTCCAGCCCTGAAATGTTGGGATGAGGAGGAGTCTTTTCAAAAAGAAAATGTACTTGAATACTCGAGTGATGTCAAAGGGAAAATGAAGGAACTCCACAGTTTATAACTGGGACTCTTTCTCTTGGAATCTTCATCTCTTCAACTCTTCGTCTCTGCTTTCTTGTATCTACTGTGTCTTTTCTGTATTCCAGTCCTTGAACTCTTCCCTTCACTCACACAGTCTCAGTTGATGGCTTTTCCTCACCGTTTCCTTATCCTGTCAGATCCCATTTCAACTCTACCTCCGTTTAATCTTCCAGGACCGGCTTTGAGGAGCCGTTTAGAAAACCACTGTTTTGCATTTCAGTAGCTGAAGCTAAATCAAAAGTGAGGCCTGAGGTGCAGCCTTAAGAAATGCTCCCTAATCTCTCCTCTTGAATAAAATGGAACATTCTGGAGAAGATTGGATCTGTTTCTCTGTCTGTTACCCATTGGATGGTCTGTAGGCATCTTAGGAAAAAGCCAGAAGTCTGAGGATGAAGGCCGGACGAGCGTGAGTGAGACGTTGTTTGGAGCAACGTTAACCTTCAAATATTTGAAATGGGACACTTTCAATGATTAACCTCTGAGTTGTTGCATGGATTTGGTGTTTTTGTCATTTTAATTGACCAAAAACGTCGTTTATTGCTGCACTAATGGAGGTAAATGACGATGCTTTGGTACCTAAGGGGTTCATGAGAATCCCTTACCAGGAAGAAAACCTGAGTTCATTTTCTGTTCCTGTTCTGGTTGCTGTTCTTCTGCTGAGATGAATGCTTCATTACGGCCGGCAGCCGACGCTGACCGCAGAACCAGATTGAGAAATTCCCCTGCCCTTGAGCAAAGATTTACCCTCCCCCATGCTCCAAAACTCACCGACATTTGTCACACCTGGCAGCTGGGGAAAAGCATTTTGGGTAAAGTAACCCCCCCCACCATTAAAATGTAATCATGGCGAATTTTGAAAGGGAAATTATTATGGGATGGCCACCTGATCTACAGCTTGGCAGCCATTTTGTGGCAAAACATGAGATTTGATGATTTTCCCACATTTTGGGTGAAGGAAACTTTTTTTCACACACATGCCGCCAGAGATTTTGACCTTTGACCTCGGGAACAGGCCGCCATCCTCAAAGTGAAAAAAAACCACACATTTACTCATCCTGGAGATCTTCATCCCAACTTCTTGAGCATCGTTACGAAGCTAGATGAAAACTGCTGCAATTAGAAGTCCGACTTTAACCAGCATGCACGTGGCGAGTTCACCACTGTGCGTTCATAGCTCGAACATTTTTTATCAATGTGTCTTAAAAATTCTATACATGATTCTGTGGTTCAAGCTGATCTATTAGGATCTATTAGGAATGGAGGCGAGGGAAACAAAAATTGCAGACTTTTTCCTTGTAACCCTTGTTCTATCCTAGACACGTTAACATTGGGAGTGGGGTCATCTAGACCCACTAGACAGAGCTCTGAACCTTTGTTCTTCAATGATTTGTGATCTTCACTGGTGTCCATGGATTCCATGAAATCCTCTCCACCTTTATCCACCTTTGTCATGGTAGGAGAACACCTGAATGGAAGGGGGGGGGGTCATCTGGACCCCATAGGATAGCAATATGTCAAAAGAATCTGTAGGTAGTTTTAAAGATAAATATTTACCACTTACTATAACTCTATGGTGACAAAACATAATGTAACAGATCTTAACTAAAAATGTGCCAATCAAAGGATTGAAGACAGCAAACATGAGCTCATTTTTCTTCTCTGAAGTAGAGATTGATATAGAGCATGACTATTTACATTTCCTAAATTTCCAAACTCCAGTGGTTCAAGTCATACCTGAGGTCACCAATGTCTGAGGAGTGACTCACTAACCTGCTGTTGTTAGTATCAATCATTCAGGGGGGGGGCAGATTTCCTATGATGATGTTATTGACGAGTTTGCATCAAGGAAGGCTAGAAAGGTTAGCTTTTAGTCAGTGTTTCTGTTCTTAGTGCAATGGTGCTGCAGTTCTATTTATTTTAGCGTGTCATTTAGGTGATAAAAGGTTTGTGCTTTATAATATTAATTTTGATATTATTTATTCAATATTGTGTTTGATTAAATATTTTCCTACCTAACTGTGTTTTTGCCATGCTTATGGCCTTTTATTTTTATGTTCTGATAACTGTTATAAAGCAGTGCAGAATTCTGATAAACATATTTTTTTTAAATCAATTTCTTAATTTCAATGACAATAAAACATGTCAGTTGACACGGACAAAGTGACTCTATGGGGGGCGCCTGGGGAGGATCTTGCCCGGGGAGTAAGGGGCGGCCGTGGTGCAGCGGTACGGCGGTCAACCCATGATCGTAATATTGCAGGTTCGATTCCTGCCTTGCACGCCCATGTGATGAAGTGTCCTTGGGCAAGACACTGAACCCCACCTTGCCTCTGGTGGGAGGTTGGCGCCAGTGTTCGGCAGCGGAGCCTCCATCAGTGTGTGAATGTGTGTGTGAATGTGTGTGTGCATGGGTGAATGGGACTGTGACTGTAAAGCGCTTTGGAAGAGGGTAGAAAGCGCTATGTAAGTATACGCCATTTACCATTCAGGGTAGAACCGCCACTGCTCCCCCCGACTCCACAGCTCCTCACTCAACAGTCACATGCAATGTCGTCCTCATCTTTGACTTCAACCAGGAAGGTAACGTGTCCTCTGTTCTATGGATCCTCCTCCCTCCATCCCCAATCACCTTCCCAACTCTTCACCCCTCTTGACCGGATCATAGAACTGGACAACAGAATCCGCTGGATTTACGGTAATAGCGTCAACGTTTACGGCAGTGGAAAAGACGGTAACATTGAAGTTAAGTCTGGTGTTAAAGGGTTATAGCAGAAGACGGATGCCCATTATCCCTGAATCGGCTAAAAAGTGTGGCATTAGTCCAGTCACCCCTTTGAGTAACAGCGGCTTCACGGAGGCTTCTGGCCATGCTGTAAAAGGCTGAAGCTGGCAGAGTCTTCCTCTGAAATGCTTTGATCTGTTGAGGAGGTCTTTCTGGTTCCTAAAGGGCTGACATGGTGAGCCTTTCTTTCTCCTAATGAGGGAGCCTCACACATTATTCTCCTGTGAATGTTGCTCTCAGGCTGTTTGACCTGAGCAACATCATGTTTAGGTGCACGGCGAGTCAAATTGAAGACATTTAATCCCAGCTTTGGCCTGTCATGAAGGATGTGATGAAATGTAAAAATGAGCCGGAGCCCTGCAGGAGACGTGATGCTTTTGTTTCATTCCAGCTGAAATGAGGCCTGGACCCCCAGGGATGCATGTTTTCAGAGAAGGTTTTGGATCTTATGCTGGAGACCATGAAGAAAAATGGACTGTCACTAATGTCACCTCTCACTACAGCAGCATGGGACAAAAGGACATATTCTTGTTTTGGCAGAGTTTCATTCAAAGTGGTCATTAGACGTCCTGCCTGGAGGTTTTCACCTCCTCAAGAGGAGCAGAGGAGACAGAGGACATGCAGGAGTGGCAGCTAAGCATCCCGGTGTCTGTCAGACCGATGCTGCTTCATGATCAAAGGACTGAAAACAGGAAATGGTATCAAGCGTTTGCATCAAAACAGACTGTGAAGTCCTGAAGTTGAGATGTTTGTGACCCTTTAACTCTTTGTGATTTGGAGGTCAGAACAGGAAAACCGGAGGTTCAGCAAAGTTCTCTGGAATTTCCAAGTTTCTGGACTTAGCTGCATAAACAGACACGTCTGTAGGAAACTTTTCTATGATTGGTGGAGCCGGTTATTGAAAGGATCCTGCATTTTGTAGTACAAACACCAACCTTGGCATAGATGTCCCATAGGACCCCCCCCCCTCAGAAAAGCATGTTGGCCATGAGAAAATCCATGATGTAGAAATATACCAATATTCATTAATTCAATCTCCCTTTGGGGGTCCAGGGCTGCTGGAGCCTATCCCAGCCACTCATGGGTGAAGGCGGGGGACATTCTGGACAGGTCGCTAGTCTGTCCAGGGTCAAGAGATTGTGCTTAGGTCCTGGGATCACTTCAGCCCCCCTCCCCACCACCACCACCACATGGTGGAGGGGTTTAAGGTGGCGGCCTATAGAGGAGCTGGAAGTTCTGACTTCCATTTTACCTTTTTGGGCTCAGTGATTGAGCAAAAAAAGTCAAATGAAGACATGACATTAAACAAACAATTCCAAGGGTAGGGGTGGGGTTACGGTTAGGGTTACGGTTAGGGGTAGGGGTCAGGTGAATATTCAAAGAAAGCTTTTTAAGCTCTAAGGTCAAATGACAAATACAATGTTTTTTGGAACACAACCTGCAATTTGGTATCATTTATATATCCATCCATCCATCCATCCACCCATCCACCCATTCATCCATTTATCCACCCATTCATCCATTTATCTATCCATCCATCCATCCGTCATCCATCCATTCTTCCATCCATCCACCCATTCATCCATTTATCCATCTATTCATCCATCCACCCATTAATCATCCATCCATCCTCCCATCCAGTCATTCATCCATCCATCCATCCATCCATCCATCCACCCATTCATCCATTAATCCATCCATCTATTCATCCATCCATCCATCCATTAATCCATCCATCCATCCATCCATCCATCAACCCATTCATCCTTCCATCATCCATTCATCCATCCATCCACCCACCCATTCATCCATCCATCCACCCATTCATCCATCCATCCACCCATTCATCCATTTATCCATCCATCCATCCTTCAAACATCCATGCATCCATAAATATACCCATTTATCCATCCATCCACCCATTCATCCATCCATCTATTCATCCATCCATCCATCCATCATCCATCCATCTATTCATCCATCATCCATCCATCTATTCATCCATCCATCTATTCATCCATCCATCCATCCATCATCCATCCATCTATTCATCCATCATCCATCCATCTATTCATCCATCCATCCATCATCCATCCATCTATTCATCCATCCATCCATCCATCATCCATCCATCTATTCATCCATCCATCTATTCATCCATCCATCCATCCATCATCCATCCATCTATTCATCCATCATCCATCCATCTATTCATCCATCCATCCATCCATCCATCCATCCATCCATCCATTCAATTAATTCAATTTTATTTGTATAGCCCAAAATCACAAGAACAGTCGTCTCGATGGGCTTTGAAGTAAAACAAGGAAAAAAAAAAGAATCATGAATACATAGAGTTCAATAGGAAAATACTAAAATAAACTAACAAACTGACTAAGCTATACTGGCATCCCTGCCCTTAGACCCCCCTTCGCGGTAAGGAAAAACTCCTAAAAAAACCGGATTCCGGAAAAAAATGAAGAAACCTCAGGGGTGCCCACATGAAGGAGGGATCCTCCCCCAGGATGGACAGGCGATTTACCAGAACTCTTAGAGAAGAATGAACTTATCTAACTCTACATCTACATATTTAAAGTCCAGCAGTTGAGCTTCATCCAGCCGGGGTTGGGGACAGCCAGGTGTAGGAGCAGGAGCAGAGACGAGGTACACAGTCAGGAACAGGAGCACGGATGAGCCAACTGGAGTCTGGAAGCATTCCCACTCCCCAGGAGGGGAGAGGGATAGAGGGACAATACATGAATCGTACTGCACCAAACAGAGACATGGAGAACTAAATGATGAATGATGATCAAAAGTAGAGAAGAGAGGAAGGGTAGAGACAGATGAGAAAAAGAAAAGAGGACAGAAAAGAGGACAGAGCCCCAGTGCACCATAGTTACCCCAGCTTCAACTTCTAACAGCCTTTTAAAACAAATAGTTATTGTTATTAAGTTTAATTTAAACAATAAACATGAAGTTAAATAATCTCTGAATACTAACTAGTCTGACAATAATCCTGTCCACAGAGGAATGTTTTCAGTCTAACTTTGAATGTAGAAACTGAATCTGCCTCTCTTCCATGAGCTGGGAGTTTATTCCATAAGACAGGGGCTTGGTGGCTAAACGCTCTACCTCCAACCGTACTTTTACTAATTCTAGGAACCACAAGCAGTCCTGCATTTAGTGAGTGAAGTGTTCTGATTGGATGGTAAGGGACTATGAGGTCATTAATGTAGGACGGGGCCATTCCATGTAAGGCCTTATAGGTTAACAGGAGGATCTTGAACTGGATTCTAGAATCAACTGGGATCCAGTGAAGGTAAACTAACACAGGAGTGATGTGATCTCTGCTGCTAGTTCCTGCTAACAATCTAGCTGCTGCGTTCTGAACAAGCTGGAGACTTCTTCAGGAACTCTTAGGACACGCTGCTAACAAGGAGTTACAGTAATCCAGTCTAGACGTAACAAATGCATGGATGAGTTTTTCAGCATCACTCTTAGAAAGTATATTTCTGATCTTAGCAATGTTCCACAGGTGAAAAAATGCAGTTCTACACACCTGAGATATGTGAGCCTTAAATGATAAATCCTGGTCAAATAAAACCCCAAGGTTTCTAACTGTGGAATTGGGGGCTATACTTACACCATCCAGGGAGACTATCTGAGCAGACAGAGCATCTCTCAGGTTTTTAGGACCTAGTATAATAACCTCAGTTTTTTCTGGGTTCAGGAGGAGGTCATTAATTGTCATCCAGGTCTTGATGTCTCTGATGCAGGCGTTCAGTTTCTCTATCTGGTCATTCTGGTCAGGTTTCATGGATAAATACAACTGAGTATCGTCAGCATAACAATGAAAATTAATGCTGTGTTTCCTGATTATGTTTCCTAGGGGTAGCATATAAAGCGTAAACAGGATAGGTCCTAAAACTGAGCCCTGTGGGACTCCGTAGTTGACTCGAGTGCACTGAGAGGAATGTCCATTTACATTAACAAACTGATACCTATCTGACAGATAGGATATAAACCACTGGAGAGCAGATCCTCTGATCCCTATGTCCTGCTCTAATCTATGGAGTAAAATACTGTGGTCGATAGTGTCAAAAGCTGCACTGAGGTCCAACAGGACCAGAATAGAAAGTAGTCCCTTTTCTGAAGCCAATAACAAGTCATTAGAGACTCTAACTAGTGCAGTTTCCGTACTATGGTGGGGTCTAAACCCCGACTGGAAGTCTTCAAAGTGGCTGTTGTCCTGTAGGTGGCAGTAAAGCTGCTTAACTACAACTCTTTCTAGGATTTTAGAAATAACGGGCAGGTTTGATATTGGTCTATAGTTGGCCATCCAACTATCTATTCATCCATCCATCAACCCATCCATCAACCCATCCATCCACCCATTCATCCATTTATCCATCTTTTCATCCATCCATCCATCAATCATCCATCCGTCCTCCCATCCAGTCATTCATCCATCCATCCATCCATCCATCAGCCCATCCATCCACCCATCCATCCATCCATCCATTCTTCCATCCATCCACCCATTCATCCATTTATCCATCTTTTCATCCATCCACCCATTAATCATTCCTCCATCCATCCATCCACATCCATCATCCTCCATCCATCATCCATCCAGTCATCTCATCCATCCATCCACCCTTTCATCCATCCATCCATCCATCCATCATCCTCCATCCATCCTCCCATCCAGTCATTCATTTCATCCATCCATCCATCCATCCATCCATTTATGCATCCATCCATCCATCCATCATCCATCCATCTATTAATCCATCCATCCATCCATCCATCAACCCATTCATCCATCCATCCATCCACCCATTCATCCATCCATCCATCATCCATCCATCTATTAATCCATCCATCCATCCATCCATCAACCCATTCATCCATCCATCCGTCCGTCCGTCCGTCCATCCATCCATCCATCCATCATCCATCCATCTATTAATCCATCCATCCATCCATCCATCCATCAACCCATTCATCCATCCATCCATCCACCCATTCATCCATCCATCCATTAATCTATCCATCTATTCATCCATTCATCCATCCATCCATCAACCCATTCATCCATCCATCCGTCCGTCCGTCCGTCCGTCCGTCCATCCATCCATCCATTAGAAATGACCTTTCTTGAATAAATGGGGAACAAATTGACAACAAATTTTGTCTGTAATTTTCAGGCAAATTGATCACAGTCATAAAAGCTGCAAATGTGAGTTTTTCTTGTAAATTATTCTCAAAATTTTTTTTTTAATAATGTTTATTTATTGTTATTTTCGCCTGTGATAAATGAACTTGAAGCATAGATATAAGCACAGAGATGCACTTCTTACCACAGCATTCACTCTCACTCATCCAGGTCTTAACTGCATGATTCATTGCAGCTTTTTTTTATTTATTCATTAGATGCTACTTAACATTTATCATTTTAAAAGCCTGCAGTGTGAAATAAGGAGATTGGAATGGGTCTCCCCCCACTTTGGAGGAGTGAGCTTGTGTTTGATGTGCTATGAAGAACTGTGAACGTCATATGAGTACACCAGCGAGCAGCTGTAGTGATTTTGTTGTATAGTGGACCTTCAGTCTGTCACGGTCAGATGAACAGAGGTGATTGAAAACAAAAGATTTATTGAAGGAGAGCCGCTGGGAATCCAGGGGGGGGTCCAGGCAGGTTGGAGGCCGTAGGGAGTCCGGGGGGGGAGGTCAGAATTAGTTTGATGGTTCCGGGTCAGAGCTGACTAAAAACAGAAACAGAATGATCTGATTAGGATCGGAAACTGGGATGTGGGCTCAGCACCACTTGAGGTAAGCAGACGGATCGGCAGGGAACGACTGGAGGAACCAGTCTTCGATGCTGCTGGGGCGATTGAGCGTGTCACTTTAAATACCTGTGGAGGAGAGATAGTGAGAGGGTGAGCAACAGAATCAAAAGGGAAGAAACACCAAGAAGCAACAGGAGAGGGCAGCTCCTGTCAGTTCCTGTCCCTTGCTGACAAAGGGTTGATTTGATAAACAGCTTCCCTCAGGCAGACTGATCTGGTTTGATCGTGGGAATACTAATCGATTCATCGATTAAGTCGATGATAACACCTCTGGTTAACATAACGACGAATCCAGAAGTTGAAAATGAAAAAGGACTCCATAAAGCGGCAGAGAGAAGCCAGACCACTGCTGAGCCACGAGGCAGAAGTTACAGGAGAGCAGTGGAGGGCGAGCTGTCACCAAGCACTTATTTGACCTCAGATTGGTGCATTTCTAGTGTATTTTCATGTTCCTCTCCTCAGCCTAACATGAGCTTTTTTGCATGTCCTTTGAAAAATCTGACAGCCACTGACAGCCTTGTGTTTGTGTTGGGAAACATCTCTATCTGAATGACGGTGTGTACTTAGTGCAGAGTCTGGCACAGATGCTGCAAGATTCTTAAAGCACTGAATAAATAAAGCTGGCATTGATGCAGAATGATCAATAGCAGTCAAGCTTTGTCAAGACTGAAACAGAATGGCAGAGAGTGTCTTGAACAATGTAGTCGATAAGTGAACCCAGGAGAGTGGATTAGAGGAGAGGTCTGCATTTTAATCAGGACTTCAGTGGAACCATGACAGATCTTCAACATGCACTTTGTCATATTTCAAGAGCAGACGGCCGTTTATTAGCAGCACTGCCTGTAAAAGCAGCTCGTTGATGGCAGCAGCCATTTCAAATGTTCTGAACATGCTGTGCTGTTGCACACTCTCTGAACATTAACAAGGATCTGACACTCTGGTTTGCTCAGGGCCGTTTCCATCTGGGAAACTTTGGGCTCAAACCAGCGACCTCCCAACAACAACACCGCTCCATGCTAAGCCCCCCTGCAGGGCGTCACTTTTAACAGTTGCTTAGATCAGTGCTGCAGCTCTGATGAGAATGACTGCTGAGAAAACTGGCAGCTAATGAAGCTGACGTTGTTCATACGTGCGACAAAGACACAGCTGACTGACAAAGAGATGTTCCGGAAAGACACGCCATAGTAGAAGAAAAACAACAGCCCCCACTCCGCCATCCTGGAAGATGAACATCTGCCAGTATGAGGCGGAGTTTGTCTTTCACAGGTCAGTAGGTTTCCATCGCAGCCCCCCAGTATCATGCCTTCCACTGCCACAGACCACATTACACCCCCTTTTGAGCTCTCCTACAGGTGGTGGCTCCATGGGAGAGTGATCCCACAGCGTTCCTTCAGGACAAGCCCCGGTCAGCAGGCGCTCGCCTTCAAACCACAACCCCAGGCTCTAGAGTGGGGCTCCAGCAAATCTGGCCAACGTAATTTCATTCATTGCACTACTGCATTGAAAAAAAAAACATCCTTCATGGACGTTTTAGGGCCTGGACGGACGAGTCATGCGAAGACAGTGTGCGTGCTCCCTAATGTGAACCCCAGGCAGGACAGAGATAAAGCAGAATAGAGATGAAGCAGGATAGAGTTGAAGCAGGATAGAGATAAAGCAGGATAGAGATAAAGCAGGACAGAGATGAAACAAGATAGAGATGAAGCAGAGTAGAGATGAAGCAGGACAGAGTTGACGCAGGATAGAGATAAAGCAGGACAGAGATAAAGCAGGATAGAGATGAAACAAGATAGAGATGAAGCAGAATAGAGATGAAGGACAGAGTTGAAGCAGGATAGAGATAAAGCAGGATAGAGATGAAACAAAATAGAGATAAAGCAGGACAGAGTTGAAGCAGGATAGAGATAAAGCAGGACAGATATGGACATTTGCTTCTGAGATGTAGACACAGAAACCACAAAGTTTGTTGGATGCATGCAGTCAATCATGTCACCACGTTTAATTCCGTTCTCTGCTGTTGAGGATCCAGGTTGTCATGGATTTAGATGCACCCCCACCAAAAATCTAACTCCTGAAGACACACGGATCAATTAGTCCTAGAAGCTAAAGTTGTTTTCCGACTAAAGTCATAATTTAGTGATACAAAAGCTTATGTACACTATCAATTACATGAATGTGAACTGAAACGCTTTTAAACCCATAAGGACATTTGAAAACAGAACTTGTTTGGCAGATTTTCATTAATACTTTATAATCATATTTTTTGCTGTGACTGATGAAGGACATGATAAGGCAGGAATTAAGCAGAAATAAACTATTTTGTTCTGAGAACATCAGGTCGACTCTGGCTGAATGGCTTCGGTCAGGGACAAAAGCTCCCGTAACCGCTGATGTGTGTTGCCATGGTTACAGGAGGACACTTTATAAATTCTTGCTATACATCCTTTATCAAGTCTCTGCCTCTGCAACAGCTTCTAGTCAGAGGAAGAATTAAGCAGGCAGTTATATGATTCTTGTTAAAATCTTGCTCTTTCTCACGTAGATGATATAAAATGTATGTTTTTTTTGTTTTCTCCATGCTTTGGCGCCATTCAGTCCTTTTGTTTTCCATGTGGATTAACATATAGGATGTAGTTAAGTAAGTGGAGGTTATCAGTGACTATCATTGATCCTGCAGAACCTAACAACAAACATCTATTACGACACTAAAACAACATCAGCTTGTAGATTGTTATATAAGGCCATTTATCAGGATGGTTTCTGCCCCACCTCCATCAGGTTTGAGCTGATGATTTTTACACGCCCCCTCAGCCTGTGAGGGTCCCTGGTTTCAGCTGCTCACTGTGCGCTCCCGTTCTTCTGTGCAGTTGGAAACAGTTTTTAGTCTAAAATAAAAACATCGCTGTATTACATGTTTAATAAACTGCAAGACTTTTACTGTATCAAGTATAAAAAATGTATTTTTGAAAATATTTTTGTAGGTAAATTGACTAAAATCCTTTCCTTTCAGCATTGTTCTTCTGCTTCTGTGCTCCTTATTCCATTTTATTCTTACATTTAACTTCCCCCCCAGGAGAGGAGAGTCTGATGAACCAGCACTCATCATACGGTTTGTCAATCAAAATCCCAAACTAACTTGATAGAAGCAAATAAAAGAAAGGGAAAGGAAGTGATGTCTACATGAATGACCATCTGACCTAAAGGAAACCAGACAACTGAAGAAACAAGAAAATTCTGAACATTTGGGTAAGAAACTGCTAAATGTTCATCCAACTCAACAGGGCTGTGTCTGCTCGTGTCTGTTCAGGCTTTCTCCTCCCTCCCCGACCAAGATGGCTCTGATGTTCTTGGCATGCTGTCTGTCTGTCGCTCAACTTACCTTACAGACGGGTCTTTCTGTGATAGAGTGTGTCCTCACTCATGCAAGAGTTACCCCCTGCAGTGGGGGGTCCCTCAGGGGTCGGTTCTGGGCCAAATGTTATCTATTTGCTGCCACTGGGAATGCTGTTTCTGAAGGTGAACTTCCACCTTATGCAGACGACTGCCTAATATATGTCGCTATATGTGAGGGACCCGACCCCACGATTAGCACAATAATTGACTGCCTTGCTGAAGTTAGGGTGTGGATGTTGCCAACTTTCTTGACCTAAATGAAAGCAAAACTGAAGTCATTGTGTTTACCCCTAGTGGTGGAAAAGATCATGGTCTTGATCTCTCTTGCCCCTTTAGAACAGTCTGTGGTCACAAACCTGGGTGTGAAACTTGATGCAGCTCTGAAGCTCTGACCTCAAACACCCATATTGGTCTCTTTGAACTGACTGCTGGTGCAATTCCTGCTTTTATTCAAATTCTGGTCCTTACTTTTAAGTCCCTGGCAGGTACGGTTCCTTCTTACCTCTCCAGTCTGCTTTTCAAATATCCCCCCTAAAGTCCGCACACTCCACCAACCAGTTTGTGTTCACGGTTCCCAGAACCAAACGTAGATTTCAATGCGTTTGCTGTGTTGGCTCCTAAACTATGGAATCAGTTCCACCAGCGATTAGAGAGGTCACGAGTTTTAAGAAAGAACTGTTTCCCCATTTCAGTGCTTTAGCATCAGCCTAGCCCTGTTATTATGCTGCTTGAATCTCTTTTAATTTAGTTTTAGGCTTTTTATTCTTTGATGTTTTATGATTGTACAATGTTTTCTTCTCCATGTGTACAGAACTTTAGACCTTCTTGGTGGGTGGTGGAAGGTGCTTAATATAAAAAGAAATGATGATGATGATGATGATGATGATGAGCTGGCCGTGGTCCTGAGGAATATGGAGGAGATGGAGCTTCTTGATCACAGCAGTCAGAGCAAAGACACCCTTGATAAATAAGGAAAATATGTGTTCCAAAATATCACTGAGGCAGCAGTTCTTCACTGGATTCATGAAGTGAGAAGCTAAACTACATTTAACATCATGAACAAAATGATAATTATAATGATGATAAATGATGGATTATTGCAGTCCGTTCTGGTCAAAATCAATAGGCATTCAATTCTTTTACCTTACATGTAATGATTATTAATGATGATTCTGGAATAATGTAACGTATTCTGATGATAATCAATAATCTTTATATCTTTTCTATTATTAATATTATAGATTTAATCTGCACGTGGACTGATCAAGTCTAAAGAACTTGCTTATTTAAGTCTAAATAACTTTAATTCAAAGTTAAGAACTGTTTAATGTATTTAAGTTAAGTAAGACACAGTGGTGGTTGAATTAGATAAATCTGCCCCCCCCTTCCACTTCCTGTTAAACAGTTGCTCTAATTTTTTTGACATTAGTCATATATTATAGGTATCATATTTCATGTGTTCATTGTGTCGTGTGTTTAAGTCCAGGTCTGTTTATGATGATCGATCATAACATCAGAACTTCACATTCTCTATCTGCAAAAACCGCACAGGCTCCTCCCCCTTCTGCCTCTTCTATTCAATTCATTTCAGATCAATTCAATTCAGTTTAATTCAAATTTTTTGTATAGCCCACATTCACAACAACAGTCGTCTCCATGGGCTTCGTACCAGTAATTGTGAGGTAAACATTCAATCAAAGGGATCATAAATGCATAGAATTCAACAGGAGAACGCTAAACTTGAACAAAACAGACTAAACTAAACTAACATCTCTGCTCTTAGACCCCCCTTCTCTGAAGGAAAAACTCCTAAAAAAATAACAGATTCCAGAAAAAGAGCAGAAACCTCAGGGGTGTCCACATGAAGGAAGGATCCTCCCCCAGGACGGACAGGCGATGTACCATACGTCATAGAGAAGAATTAGCTCATCTAACTCTACAACTACATAGCTCAAACACTACAGAGGTAATGAAAAAAGTCCAGCAGCATCTTCACTTCCTGAGGATCCTCAGGGTCAACCTGAAGAGGGAGCTGCTGGTTGCCTTCTACCGTTGCTCCATTGAGAGTGTACTTAAGGGCGGCCGTGGTGCAGAGGTACGGCGGTCGACCCATGATCGTAAGATTGCAGGTTTGATTCCCGCCTTGCACGCCCAAGTGTCGACGTGTCCTTGGGCAAGACACTGAACCCCACCTTGCCTCTGGTGGGAGGTTGGCGCCAGTGTTCGGCAGCGGAGCCGCCATCAGTGTGTGAATGTGTGTGTGACTGGGTGTATGGGACTGTGACTGTAAAGCGCTTTGGGCCTTCGGAAGAGGGTAGAAAGCGCTAAATAAGTATACGCCATTTACCATTTACTGACATACTGCATCTCTGTGTGGTTTTCAAGCTGCACCATGGCACACAAGAAGGTTCTACAGAGGGTCATAAACACTGCCCGAAAGATCATTGGCCTCACTGAAGGAACTCTACAGCACCCGCTGTCTTGGGAGGGCACGCAACATCATGAAAGACTGCACACACCCAGAACACCGGGTGTTTCAATGGTTGCCCTCTGGAAAAAGACTAAGGTGCAGAGGTCACGGACAAACAGACTCAGAGACAGTTTTTACAACAGAGCAATAACCCTCATGAACACACACATGGTTTAGTCTCTCTAGGAGAAGGAGGAATGTAGATTCAGATTCTGTATATACACCTGGTGTGCATTTCCATATTTGTATATTAGTATATATATTGGTGTACATATTTATATACGTATATATTTATACATGTATATATCTATTTTTATACTTTTTTTGTGTGTATAAGATAATTGTTATTTTTTCTTCTTTCTCTTTGCACCAAGTGTGATTGTACAATGACAATCAAGCTTTATCTTATCTTATTTAAAGTCCAGCAGGTGATCTTCATCCAGATGGAGTTGGGGGACGGTTGGGGGCGTGAGACGAGCCGGAGGGGGGGGGGTCCACAGCCAGGTGTAGCAGCAGGAGCAGGGATGAGGTACTCCTCCCACTCCTCCCTTTATAGACTCTCTGGCCCCGCCCAGAAAGAAAGACACTTCAACTAAAACAGACACAACAAAAGGTCTTAAAAGCCAAACATTTAAACTCCTAAAAACAAAAATCTGTCAAATCATGATGCCAAAAGATAATCAAACAACCCCCCCCCATTTACTTTAAAAAGGAAGTAAAAGCCTTGGCCACCATTTTTTCATCTGGGCACCAGGAAGGAGAGGTAAGAAGCACTGCAGGTTGATCAATACTTTATATCTATGGAATAAATAAACCACTTCCTGTTTAATGTTCATGTTTCCTGACAGGAACTTCAAGTTTCTTAGAAAAAAGCTTCATAACTTGGACAAGACTGTTTTTTCATTGTTGACCGTCCCAAACAAACGCCTGTTTGCCAGCGTCTGACACCTTTACGGTTGTTTGGTTTCACGGTGGGTTCCCATTTCCTGCAGAAACTGTCGGCAGCTGCCTTTAAATGGAGGCAGCATCACGGGGCTTGAAAGTCATTTATCTGCTTGAGTCACTCAAAGCTTTTGTTGTCAGAGAAACATGGAGTGAGGAAAGTGAAGAAGAGGAGGGCTGAGAAGCCCCTCATCCTCTCCTGCTTTCTGTTTCTGCTCACCTTTTCCCTCCTCCTCGCTGGCTCGCCGTCTCTGGATGTCTTTCTCATTCTCCCTTCACAATTATCTCTTATAGCCTGTGAGGTGATTAATGGCTTTCATTTGACATCCTCTCTCACCCTTCGCAGAGCACCAACAAATAAAAGCCAGGCCCAGCACAGAGTCGTCCCTCAGAAGAGCAGTAAAAGTGGGGAAAATACGGGGGCAGCAGAAACAATGAAGCAGAGAGATCTGGCCTTCGGAAAGAAAAACATTTGCAGAAGAGCGGCCTGGAACCATTTCCTCGCCATCCGCTGTCCCCAGAGAAATCCCAACTGCTAATCTACAGTTATTGCTATTGCCGACGGCAGTCTCCAAATTAAAGGGGGGGGGGGGGGGTAAAAACACTTAGACCTCATCATCTGTTTACTACTTGTTGTGGAAACACTTCTTGTCTTTGGCATAGACCTCACCTGCAGCTAAACGTTTTACTGTGTTGAGCTCAGAGTGGGACGTTTTCAGGTAAATGAATGCTCTGACGGGTTTCTGCAGGCTTCCTCTAAAGCATTAGGGATTTTAGATGAAACAAAGAAAAGAAAAGGAAATGTTCTCCTTAAAGCGGTCAGTCCCACGTTGTTCTGGACTCTGAACCAGGACCGGATCGGACTTTGCTTTAGCTGCAAGGCAAACCCTGGATGAGAACCGACACCCTCCTCTTTGAAGTCCCACTCGGGTCATCTTCTGATCTACTGTCAAAGCCTTCTCAGTGCTCCCTTCATTCTGGTGATGCCGTTTTTAGCCAAAATCAGCAAACCTGTGTCGTTTTCTAGTTCCTGCAGGAGTTTTTTTTTTAACAAATTCACCTTTGAGTTGAAGCTGTTGGCACTGAAGTAAGCCTCCGCTTATTTCCTATGATCCCTTAGTTCACAAGCTCTCCCCTAGTTTACGGCCCCCACACCCCCACCCTAACGTCACTGGTGTAGAAAATGATCCAGATTCCAGCTCAGACCAGAAAAACACTGATGTTCATGGGTCTGTGTGTCTGACAGTGGATGATCGGAAAGGGGCGGAGCTTGGAGACTGAGGCTTGTACTTGTAGGTTCTACACCTGTGACGGAGCACCTTTAGATGTAGCTATCTGCACACACACACAACCCCACGCAGCTTTGTCCACGCATTTGAACCTCTCGCCTCATTTCAGACGCTGTTGTGAGGCGGGCGCTCCTTGGGTGGGTTGTGTTGAGGGTGCTCACTCAATGCACTTTACCGGGAGGTGTTCAGAACCGCCAAACAGAGCTAGTCAGCTGTGTTAAGACGCGACCAGGATCAGTGGGCGGAAATGACATCATCAAAACAAGTGTGTGGGAAAAACAAATGATTCATGTAAATATTCTGTATTGTTGTTTGTATGATTTTGGGATGGAGGGATTTATTACCAAGTGGTGTGGAATTATTATAGGTTTTTCCTCTTTTCTTTTCTTTGTACATGGTTGGCATAAATGGCCAGAATGAGAAGGAAATGTCTACTCAGGGGACGATTGAGAAATCAGCCTAATGGGAGGGGCTTAGACTGTATAACAGGGAGAGGTTAGTTGTTGCGTGGGCAATGAAGGAGGACAGGAATGTGGATTTGTGGAACACCCATCCATCCTCGTCACAACATCACATCTAAAGCTTCTTTTAAACAGCAGCTTTTGGTCTGCTCCTGATTCACTGCGATTTGAATAAAAATTCCTCAGAAATGCAGTTTTAACCCTGATTCTCTTTAGGAATGCCATCAGAGCTCTGGCCAGGGCAAAGCGTTTGGGGCGAGGGTTGGGTTCGCCCCTGTAGACTATTGTCTCCTCTTTCTTTGTGTGGGTGGGGGTGTCGGGGCTTTGGAGTCGGTTTGATGACATTGTGGTACCAAATGAGAAAGGAAGCCAAAGACGAAAAATGCTGCGTGCAGCTGCAAAGTCAGGAAATGGAGGAAAAATGAATGAGACTCAAAAGCATCCACTACAACAAAGGCGGGGACAGTAAACATTTGATCGGCGTCATCTGGGAGCTTTCTCTTGTCCTTGTGATGAAAAAAGAAGAAACGCAGCTGTTTGACCACAAAATGCTTCATCCAGCCGTGAGTAAAACAAACAATTTGAGAAATCTTTCCTGTTCTCTGATAGACAGTGAAACGGTCAACATGGTGTATACTTATTATTTCTACCTCCCTTTAGGGCCAGTACCCCATGAACACACACTCTGCTGCCCCCACTGGCATCAAGCCATAACCACCAGGAGCAACGTGGGGTTCAGCATCTTGCTCAAGGACACTGGGACACTTTTTAGTTAAGGTTTTAGTTTTATCCTATAGAATTTATGCATTTATGATCCTTTTTGATTGTATGTTCACCTTACAATTACCGGTACGAAGCCCACTGAGACGACTGTTGCTGTGAATGTGGGCTATACAAATAAAATAACATTGAATTGAATTGGGACACATGAAAGGCAGGTTGGGATTTTCTGATTTGTGTGTTTTTATTTTATTTTACGGCGTATTGTGTTCTGCTTCCTGATTGGCTGCAGTCCATTAGCAATCTTCTCCATGCTGTGTCTCCTGAGCAGAATACAAGATGACTGCTTTCACAATTCCCCCAAAATATTAGAAAAGTTGTTTGCTTACAAACTAAATGGTTTTAGTTCTATTGATCATTCTGTTTTAATTTCCAAGTTTTACCTGTTTGGGGGGAGAGAAGTGGCCTTTAACTGGTTAACCAGTTGTTTACGTAAAAGGCAATGATATGAACAGTTTACAGGTCGTATCTCAAAATGCATGAATATTGAATGTGGAATCCCTCAAGGGTCAATATTGGGTTCTATTCTTTTTCTTTTATGTAGAAATGCCTTTTGGGAAGTTTCTTTTGCTGATGACATAAATATTTTTCTTCAGGATTAAAAAAAAAACATTTAATGGAAGGTATTGAAACTGAAATGGTTAAACTTAAATATTGTTTAATAGTAATAAGCGGCTGGGTAGCTCAGTTGGTAAGGTGGGAAGCTACCATGCAGGAATCCAGCAATGGTACTGGGGGCGATTACCACATCAATGGCGAGCAATTAACATCACCCAGTGGGGATCCTTAGGCAAGACCCTTAATGCTACTGCCTCCCGAGCGCGGTTCAGCTGCAGCTCACCGCTCCCCCAGGGGATGGGTCAAATGCGGAGAAGAATCTCCCTTGGTGGGATAAATACAGTTGAATATATATAAGGCTGCATGGTGGCGCAGTGGTTAGCGGTCTTGAATCACAGCAAGAAGGCCCCTGGTTCAAGTCCCAGCTGGGGGACTCTGGCTTCCTCCCAGCATCCAAAAACATGCTTCATAGCTTCATTACTCTAAATTCTCCCTAGGTGTGCATGTGAGAGTGCATGTGTGTGTGTGATTGTGGCCCTGCAGACGTCCCCTGCCTTCGACCATGAGTGACCAGGATAGGCTCCAGCAGCCCGGTGACCCTGAAAGGGACAAAACGGTCAAGAAGATGGATGAAAAATTAATAAATAAGCTTTCATTATTTTGCAAAAGACTAAGTTTATGGTTTTTGATCAATAAAAACAGGAGGAAGTAAAAGTTGAAAGAATTCAGGAGTTTAGATTTTTTGGGTAATTTTGAATGAAAATTTGTCTTGGAGGCCTCATATATCAAATGTTAAAAGTAAAGTGTCTAAAACTGTGTTTGTGTTGAATAATGTGAAGTATTATTTATGCTGTAATGTGCTGAGAATGTTTCATTCATTCAAGTTATTGCTGCTACATTTACAGCAGAAGAAAGTTAGTTGAGACATTCCTAGAGGTGGATGTAGGGAACATATAAATGCGCTCATTTTTAGTCAAAATTGTTGAAATTTGAGGATGTAGTAGAACAGCAAAGATTATTAGAGATAAAAACAGAGATGCTAGAGAGCTCAGAGCTCCAAAAGTTCTTTGATTTTAGCTCAGAAGATGAAGATCACAGGAGAAAATATGATGCTAAGCTTCACGCTGCATTGAAGCAGACATACACTTAGTGTGTCAGAAGATCCAGAACCTCCTGTTCAGTAGAAACTGTCTACTGAGTCTGAGTCTGAGTCTGCTCAGCTGTTGGACACGTTAGAAACACAAACATCCAAACGGACTAAAGAGCAATAGATCAAAATACTCTTCATTAGGCATCATTAGGGCTGTTTCAGTTTCTCTAAAAAACAAAGTCTGTGGCGAGCTGCAGAGCACATCCAGACGCCGCCTGGAACTGAGGAGGTCCTGCGTACGCGTGTCTCAGCCACAGAACAAGCTCCTAAAATGCTGTCAGGAAATGACTCACTACACATGCAGTTCTGATGATTCCTGCAAGACGCCTCACCTTGAAAACAGTGAAGCAGCCGACGACCCGTCTGCAAGACGGCAAAACGACTCTGACTGCAGAAATCACGCGTGTGCCCCGGGGATGGAACAACTAGTCTTTTGTTTGGACTGCAGAATCCTTTGAATTGCAGATGAAAGCGAGTAAAAGCTATTAACTGCTTTCTAAAATGCTGGTGGCACACCAGCTCTTATCAAAACACACAATTATTCAGCTTCTGGCAGACAATAGGAGCGGCACAGGGAGTCTGCCTGTGTTACAAGGAGGATTTCTGCTTTTGTTTGGAGGGTCCTGCTCCCTCCAAATGTCATGTTTTGTTTGTTTGAGAGCAGAAACCACAAGTTCATATCTGGAGTGTCTCTAATCCACTGGCTGACATTTTTTTATTGCTCAGCAGTAAAGTGATTTATGCTCCGCCTCTAGTGCAGCTGGAGGAAGGACAGAACCAACTCTGCTTCTGTGACATGGAGCGGCACATTCTGAGACTGAAGCAGAAACTTCAGGACTTAGTCAAACCTGGGAAGTGGAAGAAAAAGCGTAACCACGGTGACAACAACATATCAACTGACGTGCTTTGCTAAAGAATATATATCAAATCAACTTTTTGAGCTTTTAAGTGTCGTATAATGTTCACTATGAACAACCCAAACGTGGTATTTTGATACATTCATGAGGATTCCTCTAAAAAACCTCTGTCTGAGCACCAGCCCCTCCCAACCCACAAAATGGAGCGGGTCCTCACATTGTGACATCACAAAGTGAGGACCCGCCCCTTCCAGCACGAGTCTGTGCTGACGCAGGCTAACAGACACGCCCACTTTCTCCATGGAGCTAGCAGTGATCAGATAAATGTTTTCATTTATTATGCACAGAACAATATTTTAAAATAAAAAATAAAATAATAATAGTATGCACAATCTGCACGTCCATCTTTGGAAAAGTTTAGATGTTTGTTTTTGCGGGAGAAACGCAGACGCTGCAGAGGCCGCCTTAAGGATGAGGTCATGAAATGGGCGGAGCTCACAAAGAGAGAAAGGCGGAGCCTCAGAGATCAAGTCGCCTTACTTCCCGGTAGGAAAATGAGCTGAAAAAATAACTAATGTTTCATTTAAAAAAATGTTTTTTTAGTGAGCCAAAGGTCATATATGATCATAAACATGGAAAAAGGTTTAGAATAGCAGGATACAGACTCTTTAAAAAAACAACAGGATCATTTCATCATTTGATGTTCTAAACATTTAATTACATGAACATTTCATTTAAAACAACGGCCTTTAGGAGAAATTCACCTGCCCAGGAACAACAGTCAGCTGCAGTAGATCACTTCAGTAGTGTTTACCTGTTTACTTCTCCAAACCCGCTCAGTACTTTTCAGCATAGTAGGGTTGCTGGAGCCTATCACAGTTACAGTTTTCTGAAAACCTCAAGGTTCTCTGTTGGTACAAAGAAATCCCAACATGCTAACCTTTCGACTCTCTATGAAGAACCTGGTGGATGTTTTTCCAGTGGATAAACCTGGTGGATGTTGCCGGTAGATGTTTCTGTAGCTCTGGAAGAGGTTTTGTGTTGACGGTGAGAAGAAATGATGTAAAATTAATCAAGAAGCTCCCTTATTCCCTCCATCCGTCAGAAAAGTTGGAGCAGATGTAGAAGTGTGTTACCGTCTGACCGGGTTTTTCCGGTAGATTCTGCAGAAAGTCTTGTTTTATTTAATGTTCTGTGATGTAATTCCATTAGTCCACCAAGAGGCCATCTGTCTTTTCGTGTCCCTGAATATTCAGACTCTGCATTAAAATGTTTCGCTGCTAATCTGGACTTTTATGCGATGCCTTCTGGTTCTGCCAGCGTCTGAAGTTCTGACTCTTCACTCAGGAATGGATGAACTTCCCTAATGGAGCCGCCTCTTTTTTCAGTAAGTGCAGCTCATCAATCAGTCACTGCTGTTCCAGATCAGTCTTTTTTTCCCAGTGTGATGTAACCGCCTAACTTGTGCTCTGCGTTTCTCTTTTCTGACAGTGCTTGTTTCCATAGCGATGACTCTGCTGCTCCCACACTTCCAGGTAGGCACGGCTGCGGTGGCAGAGCTTCTCTGAGGGATTTTTCTTCATTACAGCTTCAATAAAGAGAAATATTCGAGCTGTGAGTCAATTGTCCTTGAGTGGGCTCCAATAAATTCACATTGATATGTCGTCGGAGGCCTCAGTCATCCACAGTCAGCACACCAGAGAGCCCCCCCAACCGTAAGCATTGCAAACATGTTTGTTGCTCCTCCAGACAAATTAGGATCTCAACGTTTCCCATCAGAGCAAAGAAATCCTTCCTTCAGCCACGTCCAGCCAAACTGCACATGACCCAGGACCAATGCCCGTCCTGCAGTCCATGCCGCTCCACCAGAACTCCGACAGAAAAATGAACGTGGGATGGAAATCCACATCTATAGAACCCCCCCTGCCCCGAACAGGTTTCAAGTCACCTTTGAATGATTCACAGAGAGTCAAACTTCTCCAACAGGCTTCATCCCAAACAGCTGGAACTGCTGATGGAGGAGGACTTCTTCAGCGCCTCCTTCTCTTCTTCTTCTCATCTGCGTACAGAAAGAGTTTCCAGGCAAAATGCTGAAGGAGAAAGGCCTCAGAGCCAGTCAATTAACAAATCGCGCTTGATTTAATGTTCCCTCCACCATCTAATCATGCAATACACTTGAGCACCGCGGTGATTCATCATGTGCCAATCTTTTCCACGAGCAAACGGGGCTGCACAGACGGGGAAATGAATCTTCTCTTTATTTCTGCACTTGCATACATGTCTGTGGTTATTACTGGGTTTAAAATGAAGCCGCCCAACTTCATTTCCCGAAAAATAAACCACTTGACAGAAGGCGTCCATGTAGAAGAAGTCTGCACGGCGTTTTGCTCCTTGATTTTTCTCATAAATAAAAAACAGCAGAATTTTTAAAAAGAAAAGAAGTTGATGAGGAAAGCAGCATTTCTGCAGGTGTTTGGGAGAACTTTCATTTCCAGCTGCTCTCTCCAATCAACCAGTGTGTGTCTTTGTGTGTCTTTGTGTGTTTTGCCTTGTTGTTTTTGCCTGGATGTGAGTTTTTACTCGTTTGTTTTTCCTTGTTTGTGTTGAAACCTTTGTATGTGTGTTGTTTTTGCCATTTTGGTTTTATGTGTGTGAGTTTCTGCAGTTGTGTGTTTGCTTTGGTACGTGCGTGTCACTTTTTATGGTTTCTCACCTTCAGACGGCGTTTGTGAACTCAAACTTTATCCAAAGACATTTGTGAGAGAAAGTGATGATCCTTTTTTATTTCTTTATTTCAAAGCAAAAATCCACGTGGAATTATTCTGCATCCAGCTGTGAACCTTCGGGTGGGGGTGGGGGTGGGGGGGCAGGCAGTTCAGTTAAAATGATGGAGATGTTGGCGTTTGATACACAACACACACTTGTGCCTCACAATCATCTGGAAATGAGCTGGAGGGATCCAGTCTGGATCCAGCAGTGTGGGGTTTTGTGGGTTGATTGTGCGAATGTGTTGTGTAACTTGTGTTGTGCTGTTATGGCTTCTTATTTCCGAGTTCCTGCTGGTTGCTCCATCCTCCCACTCTTTGAGCTGGGACTGACTCCATGGTGACCTTCAGAAGTCTCGTGACGCTTTTACATAAGTTCATCTTAAATCAGTCCCTCTTCCTCTCATCCAACCTCCACATGCAGACATGAAACCAGCTCTTCCTCACTTTGACCATTTGATGAAGCAGAAATCTCTCCCTCTGACCTCAGGACATGATGAACAGACTTTAACAGGACTTGAACAACGGTTGAACATTTGTCCTTGTTTCTGGTTGGAGTTTGATCAGAGGGAAATTCAACCATTTAGAGCAGAAAATGCCTGTGAGTTTTTCACCAAAAACTCTTCCAACAAACCTCTATTAGAACCTGCCCCCCCCCCCATGGCCACGCCCTCATGTCTCCACCTCCATGGTTAAACTTCAGAACAGTGTAACAGTTCTAGAACAGAACTATAGAACTAAAGGCTCAATTCTCAACTTTGACTAAATTGATTGATAGATTTCAAACATTAATTGTAGTTTATAAAATCAAAAATCACACAGATTTATCAAACTTATTAAAGAAATGATGAAAAGTATCATGGTGCCTCTGTCAGACTCCTCCCCCTCCTCAGTCCTCACCTGTATTGATTATCGCGAGCTCAATCAGATAACTGTAAAGGACAAGTGCTCACTTTGGCTTAAAAACTCCGTTTTTGACTCCGTCCAGGAGGCCTGTATTTTTTCTAAGTTGGACCTTCGGAATGCTTACCACTTAGTTCGGGTTCGCAAGGGGGATAAATGGAAAACCGCTTTTAACACCCCCCTCGGACATTATGAATATCAAGTAATGCCCTTCGGTCTCACGAACGCCCCCGCAGTGTTTCAACGTCTCGTTAATGACATACTCCGGGATTTCCTTAACCGATTCGTATTTGTCTACCGTGACGATATACTCATCTATTCTAGCAACTCTTCCGAGCATCAACACCACGTCCGTCTCGTTCTCGAGCGACTAATACAGAACAAACTCTTCATAAAAGCCAAAAAATGTGATTTTCAATTCACCACAGTACCCTTTTTGGGCTACATCATAGAGGCTGGAAAGATCAGACCCGACCCCTCTAAGATCCAAGCTGTTTCCAAATGGGAGGTTCCGGAATCTCACAAGAAGCTGCAGCAGTTTTTGGGGTTTGTGAACTATTACAGAAGATTCATCCGGAACTATAGCAACATCGCAGCCCTCCTCACGCAACTTACTTCTGTCAAGACACCCTATACCTGGAATCCTGCTGCAGATTCTGCCTTTAAAAAAACTTAAGGAACTGTTTGTCTCCGCCCCCATAATGATACAACCTGACGTCCACAGTCAATTCATCATCGAGGTGGATGCTTCTGACTCCTGGGTTGGAGCTGTTTTATCCCAGCGGGAGAAGTCCTCCGGGAAACTCAAACCATGTGCCTTTTTCTCTAGGAAACTCCCGCAGAACAAAACTATGATGTCGGCAACCGAGAATTATTGGCCATCAAGCTCGCCCTAGAGGAATGGCGCCACTGGCTGGAGGGGGCAGAACAACCGTTTATTGTGTGGACCGACCATAAAAATCTGGCCTATTTACGCTCTGCCAAACGGTTGAACTCCAGACAAGCCCGATGGTGTCTGTCTTTCGACCGGTTTCAATTCACCATCACCTATCGCCCAGGAAGCAAGAACGGCAAACCTGATAGCCTCTCACAAAAATACAACACCACGGACTCTACCATGTCGGCTACCATCATTCCTGACTCATGTTTTGTGGGCAATCTCACGTGGGATGTTGAGACCAGAGTACAACAGGCACAAGGTGAGAAACCTCCTAATGTTACATGCCCTCCTGGAACTCTATTTGTCCCCAACCATCTTAGGTCAGATGTCATCACCTGGGGGCACACCTCTAAAATTGCCTGTCACAGAGGGGTCCACCGTACCCTACATCTACTCAAGCGTTGGTTCTTCTGGCCCTCCATGGACAGAGACGTACATGAATACATCACGACCTGCACCACCTGCGCCAGAGCTAAGACCTGCAACTCTCCACCCGCTGGTCACCTGCTCCCTCTTCCCACTCCCAGCCAGCTGTGGTCGCATATTGCTGTTGACTTCATCACTGGACTACCCCCATCACGGGATTTCACAGTAATCTTCACCATCATTGATCGCTTTTTCAAGGCTGTTCAATTCATTCCCCTCGTCCAGCTGCCCACTGCCACGGAGACGGCTAACATCCTCATCAGCCACGCTTTCCGCCACCATGGGATTCCTTCCAATATTGTGTCAGACCGCGGACCTCAGTTCGTGTCCCAGGTCTGGAAGGCTTTCTGTTCCGCCCTCGGGGCCTCCATCAGTCCTACTTCCGGTTACCATCTGCAGTCAAATGACCAGGCTAAACGAGCCAATCAAGAGTTGGAGGCTGCGCTCCGCTGTCTGGTGGCGCAGAATCAGGCGGACTGGTCAGACTACTTCATCTGGGTGGAGTACGCCCATAACACTCACCCATCCACTGCTACGGTTATGTCGCCATTCGAAGCCTCGTTGGGTTACTCACCACCCTTGTTTCCTTCCCAGGAGCTCGATCTGGCAGTGCCCTCGGTCCAACTCCATCTCCAATGGTGCCAGGACGTTTGGCACCAGGCAAGGGCTGCTCTCATCCGCACCAAGGAGAGCAACTGCCAGATCGCCAATCCACACAGGGTGGTGAGCCCCACTTACCAACCAGGACAACAGGTGTGGCTGTCATCCAGGAACATACCCCTTCAGGCCACCTCTCATAAGTTGGCTCCCCATTACATTGGACCTTATGTTATTGACCGTATTATAAACCCCTCCTGTGTACGACTCAAGTTACCGGCCGCCCTCAAATTCCACCCCTCATGTCTCGCAAATTAAGCCTGTCTGTCAAAGCTCCCTTTGCCTGCCGTCCGCTTCCCCTCCACCCACCCGGATCATCAACAGCGCTCTGGCGTTTACTGTCAGCCGGGTGTTGGACGTGCGGCGCCGGGGTCGCGGTTTCCAGTACCTCATCAACTGGGAGGGCTGTGGTCCGGAGGAGCGTCGTGGATCTCCCACTCCCTCATCCTGGACCGCTCCCTTATTGATTACTTTTTCCGCTACCACCCGGATCGTCGCCCTGGCCTGCCTGGAGGCGGTCGTTGAGGGGGGGGGGGTACTGTCATGGTGCCTCTGTCAGACTCCTCCCCCTCCTCAGTCCTCACCTGACAAAACCAGCTGTTCCTCCTCAACTCATCACCCTGCAGCCTCTAAAGGAGATCTTCGCTCTTGCCTGTTTTGCCCCTCGCTAATACTTTGTCTTTGTGCCATCTCAGGAATCCTCTCCCACGAGAAGCTCACCTTGTTACTGTCCGCCATCCGCATTCCTGGCTCCACCGCATCTCTGGCTCCGTCTCCATGGGATTATATGAGTTTGCTACCTTCCACTCCCTTTCAAGCAATATTTATTAATATGTCTAATTATCCTGAGTTTGATTAGTTACTGTATGAATGTATAACTGATGATTGCATTGTTTTTGTGTATTATTTCTACCAAATTGCTTCAAATAAACCATTTCAAATCAAATAAAAAAAAATCAAGCTATATGCTAAGAGATAGCGTGACATTGACTCCCTGATCCACACCACCAGGATCTACAGTACTGACATTGGGATGTCATTCAGGCTCGAGAAATGCAGCCGGATGGTGACAAAGAGAGGCAAGGTAGTCCACACAGGAGGGATCTCACTCCCAGAAGGAACAATAGCAGACATCTTGGACAGTTACAAGTACCTCGGAATTTCACAGGCAAATGGCAACCTGGAACAGGCAACAAGGAAAGCTGCAACAGCTAAATACCTCCAACGGGTAAGGCAAGTCCTGAGAAGCTCAATGGCAAGAACAAGACCCGGGCAATAAACAGCTATGCACTGCCAGTTATCAGATACCCTGCAGGAATGTCAGATAAATGCATCTAGACATTAAAGAAAGACACAATTATGAACAACAGACCACAACAAGAATCAAGTTTCTCATGCACGAGGGAGAGGAGCAAGAGTGACAGAAAACGTCTACCACGCTTCTCTTCTCAAAGAACTGCCTCTCCTCATGCTTCTTTTATTAAGACTTCAAGTGGGAGGTCACAATTTCAAGACACAGAAAAAAAGTTCATTGGGGGTGTCGTATAATGACCCATTTGGTGGATTCTAACTTCAACCAGGATCCCTTGTCAGCTAAGGACAGTGTCGTAAACCCCCTCAGCCTTACTGGGATGAGGAGCAGATGAACAAACACACAGAACTGTTTTCAGAAGAGGTAAAAAGGTCAATCTGAGTTAAGATTTAAACATACATTTAACCCAATACATTTATACAATGATAATACTAAAACAATTTCCTTCACATACTCCCTCCTGTTTATCATTGATAAATATCAAAATCTCACATCAAAAATCACATCTCTTTTCAGTTTTCTGTGACATCTTCATTTTCACGACACTGTCAATTCACACTCAGATGAGAAGTTTTTTTTTTTTTTTTTTCTCTCAAGTCATTACATTTTCTAAATCATTACAGTCATCTTGTTCTCCCTTTAATAACAAGTTGTATACTTGACTTAGAAAAACACTTTGTACACCACCATTCACTGCTCTGGAAATCATAGATTGAATACAAGGAAAAATGCACATAGTGAACATAAAACATGTGATATTTTATTTTTAATAAAAGTTGCCACCAAGAACCAAAAGCAAACCAGGAGAAGAAATCCCAAGATTGGGGTTTCCTGTCATCCTGCATTGCCTGCTGAACTTTTTCAAGTGGAGTAATGCTTCAGTGATGCTGTGACCTTCATTGGTGTTGTCAGGAATAAATGTACAACAGGAATCATTTAACATTTTACAAACACCTTCATCCTGAGCAACCAATAAGTCCAAACCCAATCTGTTCTGTAGAAACACAAGTCTCATGCTTGACAGTTCTTCATTATAGCCTTTAAATGCTTTAATTGTAGCGTTCAAAAACAAACCTAATCGATAATCAATGGTCTCAATTCTGAGAGCGTTTTTAGCTGTTCCACCTCAGGCAAACAATGCCATAGTTACCTTTTGCCCCGCATTCCAGAGTGTATGGTCTTCAGGAACGTCTGATCCCCAAATGGAATCATGTGGCTTGACATCAATAAGGTTACGTCTGTGGCGCAGGTGAGGCTCATGGACTGCAGAAACTATGAAAGTGTGATCTGTGACCTTTACAGAAACACAAATCCCACTCCAGTCTCTAGGCAGACTGAGGTAGAGGGCCTGCCCACATAACCAAAACATTTGACCAACCACGTAAGTACCATTGTTACCTGGCATTAAATCTGGATTAGATTCAACACAACGTCCTCCTGGGCAGGGAACTGCATAACCATGGGAAACTCTGTCATTGATTATCTGGACTGTACCAAGAATTTGTCATATACAGGTGAGTCATGTTCATTTTTGGACTATTCAAAATATCATGTTCATCAATACTCAGCCATCGTCGAGAAAAGTTTCTTTCCTCATTGGTGGTTCTTCTTGAAGGTGGACATTGGTTCCAAAAGAACCAAACCCATGTGGTGGTTCCTGTCAGGAGTAGCAGGAACAGTAAACAAAATAAACAGTCTCTTAGCTGGACACGCCATGGTGGAGTTGTACCTATCTTCGGGAGGGAGAGGTTACTAGCACATCACCTCCTCAAGTCCTCTAACAGCGTAGGATCCGTGTAGTGCAAAAGAGATCTGGTGTGCTTTCTTCCCTAAGACTAGGTGGATCTCCCGGTTTCACTGACGTTGAGACAAGCAGCTTCTATACAGCTGCCTCCCTTTGTAGTCAGACTTCCCCACCTAGCAGTTGGAATTAGCCTCACCCAGATGCTTTTTCTTGCAGTGTGACAGGTGGATCCAAGATGTCCTTTTAGCAATCTTTACAGCTGTTGGTGTAGTCAGCAGGACTTGGAATGGCCCTTCCCCCCGTGGGCTGGACCAACACTTCCTTTTTATGGCCTTCACAAACACCCAATCACCAACCCGCAGTGTCCTGTGGAGATAAGAAGGAATCTGGCACTTGATTTGTCCTTTGCACATCTTTAGTGGTAAACATTTTTCTCAAATAATCCACTAAATTTGCATCATCATCTGGAGAATGTTGCTGTGTAGGATCAAGGTCTGGTAACCTATAAGAACATCCATACAACATTTCAAAAGGCGTTAAAGGTTGACCTGCTGTGCGTGTGATACACATCCTTAGTTGAACTAAGTCTATGTAGTCAGGCCACTGTCTGTCTGTCTCTTCCATGCATTTCTTTAACTTTGATTTGTTGGTACATTATCACTCCTTATGACTTGTGGTATGCCAAAAGTTGGTATTATTCTTTTACAAATAGCTTTAGCTACTGTAATAGCATCTTTTGTTGCACATGGAAAAATTTCAACCCATTTGGAAAATGCATCAAATAATCACTAAACAATATTTTCATCCTTTGCTTTTATTTAATTCAATAAAGTCCATATGGATTTTATGGAAAGGAAAAAGTGGTTCAGGAAATTTTCCTCTCTTAGGTCTAACATTGCCTTGGGAATTATGACGCATACATGTAACACATTGTTTACAAAATTTTTTTTATAGAGAATAAATTCATAAGTTGTATAATATTTCTCTAATAAGTTCATCATTCCCCCCTGTTGAATCATGGCAAAGCCCATGACTCAAAATTACTGCCCATTTGTACATTGTTTTTAGCAAAATAGGTTTTCCTTCTGTGCTGTCATAAATAACTTGTTCAAACTTTGCTCCTTTTTCAACCATAGATATTTTTCATGTTTTGGTGCACTGTTATATTTCTTTTAAAACATCAGCGGTTGCACATGCAGTCACATCCTCATTTGTGCATATTTCTGCATCTTTTGTTGCAGCTTGCTTTCTGATGCATCTGCAAAAGCATTTCCTTTAGAAATATGATCTGTTTTTCGTGTGTTTTTTCCTCACATTTACATGTTGCCACTTTAGATGGTAACATTACAGCAGTCAATAATTCTTTCAGTAAGTCTTCATGCGTTACTGGTTTTCCTGTTGATGTTTTAAACCCTCTAAGCAAACGCATATTGGCTATCAGTGTAGATAGTAACTGGCTTATCCTTAAACAGTTTGCATGCTTCAATTAAGGCTGTCAATTCTGCTGATTGAGCTGAGGAATGTCCAGGCAGGGGTCCTGCCTTCAAAACCTTATCTTGAGTTACAACAGCAAAACCCACTTTGTTTCTGCCTGTTTCATCTTTCTTTGCTGACCCATCAACAAAAACGATTTCCCCCTCAGTGAGTGGTACATCTGATAAGTCTGGTCTCGGCTTGTAAACTAAAGTTGTTTCTTGTAAGCAATTATGAGGTTTCCCATCTTCTAGTGTTGGCATAAGCATAGCTAGATTCAATGTAGTACACCTTTCAACAGTCAGGTGAGGCTGTGAAACTAGTGTAGCTAAACATGATAAGTGTCTTGCTGGTGATAAAAATGTCATTTTAGTTTGTAATAGTAACACTGAAACTGCATGCGGCACATACAGAGTAAGCTTGTGAAAAAGCACTACTTCAGATGAGCTTTCCACTGCCATTGCTGCTGCTATCACTGCTTGAACACAAGGAGGTGTTGCTCTTGCTACAGGATCTAATTTCGAAGAATAAAATGCCACAGGTCTCTGTTTATCTCCATATTTTTGTAACAAAACAGATGTCATAAACCCATCTCTACAGTCTACAGTCTGACTGAAAAGTTTGCTGTAGTCTGGAAGAGCTAACACTGTTGTTCTGGCTAATGCTTGTTTTAATTCACAAAATGCTTTTACGCCTTGTTCTGTCCATTGAATTTTATCATGAGCTGCCATAGGTGCTCCATAAATCAATTCTTGCAGTGGGGCTGCTATTTCAGCATAGTTTGGAATCCACATTCGACAATAATTACATAACCCTAAAAATGACATCATTTGTTTCTTCGTTAAGGGTTTTGGTGCCGATAAAATTGCCACTTTTCTGTCTTCATTTAACTTTCTACCCTGAGATGTTAAAGTATGGCCTAAATATTTAACTTCTGGGGTCCATAGCTGTAATTTGTCTTTGTTTACTTTGTTTCCAGTCTCTGCCAAATAAGTCAATAAAACTATGGTGTCTATTTTACAAAACTCCTGTGAGGTTGATGTAGGCCTGGGCGATAAATCGATCAAATGAATTAATTCGAATTTTTTGTTACGGGCGATTTCAAAAATTACTAAATCGAGTTTTTATGTGGGGCATTTTTGGCCCCTCAGAGCTTCCGTAGCGTTAGTTACACACGGCACGCGACAAACAACACACGAAACAGCACGCGACAGCAAGGCTACCGGTGAGAGTGGGCAGTTTGTTCCCAAGAAAGAAATAAACTCATCTGTTGTGTGGAACTGGTGTGGCTTTACTGTCTCAGATGTGGAGGAAGAGCCCCCCCCGCCCACGCTGCAACATTTACCTAAAGGAGCCCATCGGAGTTAAAGGCTCTCACGCGCGGCCGCGTGGTACGCGCTCAGTCTTCTTACACATGCACGTGCCTTAACACACACGCGACTTGACACACATACTCATTCTACAACGCCTGTATAGTTAGTTCATTAGTTAGATAGTTATTTTTTGCTGTTATTTGTTAATAAAGAATACTGCGTTGTAATTATTGCTTGTACAGGTATTCATTTGCGACGCGCTCACCGTAGTATTTTGTTTTCGGAGGGGGGGGGGGGGTAACCGCGACTTCATCATCAAAACGGGGTTTATTAATTTATTTAAAACTTTAGACCCAGATATGAGCTGTATTGGTAACTTTTTAGAAAATGCTGCTACTCTCAAGGTGAATGTTTGTCTCATTTTAGTCTAGACTACAAAGTGGGACTTAAAACACAGCTGGGATTTGAAGTAAGTAACCTTTTTATTTTGGACAAGTGAAAACAAGTATAGAATAACAAGATAGGACAAAAACAAAACAAAAATTATATAAAACAAGAAAAAATTATATAAAACACAACAAAATTATATAAACAGAAGTCCAAAAGGGAGTGAGAAGAAGAAAAATGTTATACTTAACTTTGATTCCAAGAGTGTGTTTATTTATTTATTATTCATCCCAGAAATGGGAGTTACATTTGTCTTGCATTTTGATTAAATAAAAGCAACATTTGCTTTAAGTTGTCTGCCGTCTGTATATATTGCTTTTCTTAAGTAGGGGGGAAAAAAAATCGGGAAAAAAATCGGAAATCGAATTAAAAAAAATAAAATCGGAGATTTTATTTTTAGGCCATATCGCCCAGCCCTAGGTTGATGCTATGAGAATGTCATCTACATAAGTTATGATTTGACTTTTCATAGGAGGCTGAAATCCCGCTAAACAGTTTGAAATAGCATCAGAAAAAATGGTAAGACTTCCTGCATAGCCCTGAAGAAGTCTTGTATAAGTGTACTTTTTTCCTTCAAAAGTAAATGCAAACCAATATTGACTATCTGGATGTAAGGGGACTGAGAAAAATGCATTACTTAGATCTATTACTGAGAACCATTCTGCTCTTGGATCTAAGCTATTTAACAAAGTGTGTGGATCTGGTACATTTTTGAAACCCTAGATTACTCATTGCTTCATCATATCTCCTGTCAGGACCAGGAGACTTTTTGCATTTTAACATGACACACAGATTTTCTGGAGACATAAAATCTGCATGAGGTGACACTCTAGCTTTTGCTTTTTCCATTAAGTTCTTTGCAGTCTGTCCAAGATCAGTTTTCGGTAGATCTAAAGTCCAATAATAGTGTGGTTCACCTCTGCCTTCTAGCACACAGATGTCTGTATCTGGACAACGTCGTGTTTGCATCCCCCCTTCTCTGGTGGGGTAAATTCCTAACTTTAATCTTATCATGACATCTCTCCCTAAAAGATTAAAAGGACAGTTTGGTGCTAAAACCACAGGAATGCTTGTTGTTTCATTAGTGTCAGGATTTTCAAAACAAACTGGTTTACTCAAATGTTTAGTTTCAATCTGACCATCTGCAGATCTCATTTGTATTGTTTTATTTGACTTAGGAAAATCATTGTAATGACTTCTTATCACAGTTCTACAAGCCCCTGAGTCACAAAGAAAAACAAACGGTTGTCCCTGAACATAAAGAGTTATTTCTGGCTTTTCCATAAGACAAACTTCAGTGAGATCTAAAAATTCATCACTTATTGGTTGAATTTCTAGTTCAGATTCATCTTTTATCCTGTCATTTTTTCTACCATCTAGTCAATCTGATTTCTTCCTTTCAGGACAATCTCTTGTCCGATGATCTTTCTGTCCACAAATCCAACATCCATCATCATCTCTGAGTCCACTGTTAGCTTTAAAACTTCTTCAAATCTGACTCTAAAATCAGACACTAACTCTCCATCTTTTTGCTTAGTTTGACCAATCTTTCCATAATCAGGTCTCATTGGAAAGGCTTCTCTAATTCTTTGTCCTAAAAGTGTAAGACTTTGAATTAACTCTTGACTGTTATGCAGAAGAGGTCTGGGTGGATCATCATCATCCATAGTGTTCCTAAACACAAGAAGTGTAGGCCTCTGGCCATCTTCTCCAGCTCTGGGATTAAACACTTATATGTCTCTGCAAGTTCAGATGAACTCCCCAGATTCTTCCAAACCAACCCCCATAGTTTTACTCCATTCAAGTTTTTTCCCTTTTCCTCCTAACATTATTCTTCCTTTTTCTGTTTTTTTTTTTTTTTTTTTAAGTCAGTCACTGTTGGGTAAAAACCCGTCAACAGAGGAGCATTTGTCCCCTGGTAAGGAGGAGGTGAGAAATCAGCTGGTTTCTGCTCTCCCCCCCTCTTTCATCCTGCTCCTGCTCGGTCTGCAGCCTGCTGCAGCCTGCTGTTGCAGGGGTCTGAGTCTCACAACTGATTTATCCTCAGTTTATTTTTTTAGCAATCAGACATGCTTCTCTAGTTTTACTTTTCTGAGTCTTTATTTTTCATTGCTTCATTTAAGCACAGTTATGCACAAATTAATTCTTCACTATTTTTTCGTTTCTTTTTTCTTTTTATTTTGTTTTTAATTTGTAACCTTTTAACTAATTCAGTACATTCCCCTTAAAATCTTAGTTTTTAAACCCATTTTCTCAAGAATGAAGTTGAACCTGGATGAACTCTTTCTATGTATTTTGAATCCCCTTTTTAATTTTACTTTTCTATTTGAATACCCCATTTTTTAAATAGTTTTTTAGTTACGTTAGTCACAGAGTGTGATCAGAACCAACAGAGAATGTCTCTCAGGACAGAATTTCACTCCCCGTGCAACAAGCTTCTAGGTCAGACCTATTGTCTGATCCGGTCACACGTTTAGGGTCCTCCCAGGAGCAAAACTCGTTTTAGACTCTGGATTCTTTTCACCTAAAGCCTAATGAGATGAAATCTTGTTCTACTTCAACAAGCAGCCTTGTGTTAACACCGCAAGGTTTCCAGCTGCTCACTGTTTTGAACAAGTTCACTCCTTTCACACATGCACACACATTCACACCAAAAAAAACTTTGTTGTTCTTATTTCAATAGGCCTTTTAGGGACTCGACCCCTCTCGCGCGTTTTAGGCTGTAGGACTCGAACCTACACCTTTATTCAGAATTTCGGACCTTTCCGGGACTTCAAACCCACACGTGTTTTAGGCAACAGGACTCGAACCTGTCCCTCAGAATTCTGGGCCACTTCGGGGACTCGAACCCCTGGGCTACTTCGGGGACTCGAACCCCTAAATAAGCGCTTTACTTGCCTTGTCGTTGTGGTCTGACTGGTTCACGGATAACGTCAATCCTGGATCCAGGGATCAGACCAGTCGATTGGCCGGCGTAGAATTCACTACGACGGACTTTCCTCCGGAGACCTAGTCTCACGGGCTGTGCACAGACTTCAATCGGCATGGTCCTCCCCCAAGGACGCAGATATGTTGTCATCCGGCTCGAATGGACCAAAGAATGTCAGATAAATGCATCTAGACATTAAAGAAAGACACAATTATAAACAACAGACCACAACAAGAATCAAGTTTCTCATGCACGAGGGAGAGGAGCAAGAGTGACAGAAAACGTCTACCACGCTTCTCTTCTCAAAGAACTGCCTCTCCTCATGCTTCTTTTATTAAGACTTCAAGTGGGAGGTCACAATTTCAAGACACAGAAAAAAAGTTCATTGGGGGTGTCGTATAATGACCCATTTGGTGGATTCTAACTTCAACCAGGATCCCTTGTCAGCTAAGGACAGTGTCGTAAACCCCCTCAGCCTTACTGGGATGAGGAGCAGATGAACAAACACACAGAACTGTTTTCAGAAGAGGTAAAAAGGTCAATCTGAGTTAAGATTTAAACATACATTTAACCCAATACATTTATACAATGATAATACTAAAACAATTTCCTTCACAAGGAATAATAAGATGGCCAAAGGAAGAGATACAGACCATGGATGTTAAGACACGAAAGCTCCTCACCATGCATGGAGGGTTCCATCCCAAATCCAGCATCCTGAGACTGTATGCTAGCCGCAAGGAAGGAGGCAGAGGACTAGTGAGCGTAGAAGCCACTATCCAGGATGAAACATCCAAGATGCATGAGTACATCAAGCTCAAGACCAGACAAGACCCAAGGTGTAGATCCACCACACCAGACAAGACCCAAGGTGTAGATCCACCACACCAGACAAGACCCAAGGTGTAGATCTACCACACCAGACAAGACCCAAGGTGTAGATCTACCACACCAGACAAGACCCAAGGTGTAGATCCACCACACCAGACAAGACCCAAGGTGTAGATCCACCACACCAGACAAGACCCAAGGTGTAGATCCACCACACCAGACAAGACCCAAGGTGTAGATCCACCACACCAGACATGACCCAAGGTGTAGATCTACCACACCAGACCAGACCCAAGGTGTAGATCCACCACACCAGACAAGACCCAAGGTGTAGATCTACCACACCAGACATGACCCAAGGTGTAGGCTGTGCAAAGAGGTGCCTGAAACAATCCAGCACATAACTGCAGGGTGTAAGATGCTGGCAGGTAAAGCATACATGGAGCGCCACAATCAAGTGGCTGGAATCATATACAGGAACATGTGTGCAGAATATGGACTGGAAACCCCAAGGTCAAAATGGGAAACGTCTCTGAAGGTGGTAGAGAATGAGAGAGCAAAGATCCTGTGGGACTTCCAGATCCAGACTGATAGGATGGTGATGGAGAACCAACCAGAGACAGAACACCTCCAGACAGTATACAATAACATTTGCAGTTTGATATTTTTTTGTTCTGCTAACAGTTTTATTTACAGGCTTTCTGCAAGATGCCACACACTTCAGATTCATACCATCTCAGAATATTTGCATCCAACAAATGTGAACCTATTGGATGAAAGGCTTTACTGCTTCATGAAGCTTCATCCAGCCATCATTACCTCAATCTGGGACAGAGTCTGGAAACTAAAGGTGGGAATGAACAAACTGTTTGGTGTTTACCGATTCTTGTCAAATCATTTTCCAAAGATCTGACAGGACGTCATCTTTGGAAGAAGCAGGAGGAGGTCAGCAACTACAACCTCCTCACCTCCAAGTGTTTCTGAAGTGCTGCACCCGGACCTCTCCTCCTGAAACACCTTCATCCGTTTAGATCCATGCAGCTGCAGCCGTTTGGGGCAAACACACCGGCCTGCAGGACTCTTTATGAACACGTGTGACACCGACACGCTAAGCAGTCAGAGCCAGAAACAGGAGAGGAGGAGAAGGAGAGCTGCTGGGGGCTTCATCAAACGGAGACATCCACTTGGATCAGGATGTATGTACACACCGTAATAAAGTAATGACGGCATTTCACACAAGTGTTTTATGGCAACAATTAGTGGAGGAGGGAGGCTGCCTCCTCGTGTGCAGAGCAGTCGCTTTTATAAACAGCTGTAATTCATCTGCAGAGTGCCCCCCCCCCTGGCAGCAGAGTGGCTGTTCAGAAATATGCAGCCAGCAGGGGGGGGGTGCACTAAATAGAACAGTCCATGTCTGTTTTTGCAGCAGCAGCTGCACAGAAATACGCAGGTGTGACTCCTGACCCTGAGGTGGCAGAACCCCCCCCCTTGATTCTAACGGAAAGGGATCTGTCCGCCGCTGCCGTCTTCAGGTGAGGAGGCGCCTGCAGGTGAGGCGTTCACGTCAAACGGGGACACGGCGGATGACAGCAGCGTCCAGGCGGCTGAAGCTCTCTGAGTAACGAGATCCTTCCTTCAGACGTTCATACTTTACCCACGGGAAAGTACACACAAATACACAAAAAGTACTAGGAACAAATGGTAGTAAGTAAAAAACACAAAATGATACAGAAAACAGAAAATACAATAAGTTAAAATGCAATAAAGAATCAAATCTGAAATGTAATGAAGTAAACAGTAATCTGGAATGAAGTAAACAGTAATCTGGTATGAAGTAAACAGTAATCTGGTATGAAGTGTCTGATATGCAATAAGAACCATGAGTGAGCGAAAACGTTCCATCATTCTGTTTGGAGAACGTTGTGATTTTCTGTTTGGAGAACGTCCCATTGTTCTGTTTGGAGAACATCCTGATGTTCTGTTTGGAGAATGTTCCCTTATTCTGTTTGGAGAACGTTGTGATGTTCTCTTTGGAGAACGTTCTTATGTTCTGTTTGGAGAATGTTCCATCATTCTGTTTGGAGAACGTTTCCTCGTTCTTTTAGGAGAACGTCCTCATGTTCTGTTTGGAGAACTTCGTGGTATTCTGTTTGGAGACAGCAATGATGTTCTGTGTGGAGACAGCAATGATGTTCTGTGTGGAGAACGTTACATCGTTCTGTTTGGTAAATGTTGTGATGTTGTTTGGAGAACGTTCCTTCAGTTATGATTGGAGAACGTCGAGATGTTCTGTTTGGATCATTTTATTTAAAGAACATTCCAAACATTCTGTTTGGAAAACATTCCATAATTCTATTTGGAGAATGTTCCTTAGGTTCTGTTTGGAGAGCGTTCCATCAATCTGTTTGGAGGTTCTGATTGGAAAACGTCGTGATTGTTCAGTTTGGAGAACGTAATGATGTTCTGATTGAAGAACATCCTGATGTCGATTTTGGAGAACGTCGTGATGTTATGTTTGGAGAATGTTTCATGGTTCTGTTTGGAAAACGTCTTGATTTTCTGTTTGGAGAACATTCCATCGTTCCATCTGTGAGAATGTTGTGAATTTCTGTTTGGTGAACGTTGTGATGTTCTATTTGAAGAACTTTTTGATGCTCTCTTTGGAGAACATCGTGATGTTCTGTTTGGAGAACATTGTGATGTTCTGTTTGGAGAACTTTCCATGATTTTGTTTGGAGAACGTTGCATCATTGTGTTTGGAAAACATTGTGATGTTCTATTTGGAGAACGTTCCCTTATTCTGTTTGGAGGACGTTGTGATGTTCTGTTTGAAGAATGTTCCATCATTCTGTTTGGAGAACGTTCCCTCGTTCTGTTTGGAGAACGTCGTGATGTTCTGTTTGGAGAATGTTGTGATGTTCTGTTTGGAGAATGTCTTGACGTTCTGTTTGGAGACAGCAATGATGTTCTGTTTGGTGAACGTTCCATTATTTTTTTTAGAGAACATTCCTTTGGTTCTGTTTGGAAAATATTCCATCATTCTATTTGGAGAATGTTCCCTAGGTTCTGTTTGGAGAATGTCGTGATGTTCTGATTGGAGAACTTCCTGATGTTCTGTGTGGAAAACGTTACCTTGTTTTGTTTGAAGAATGTTCCATCATTCTGTTTGGAGAACATTACTTCGGTTCTGATTGGAGAATGTCCCATTGTTCCATTTGGAGAATGTCGTGATGTTCTGTTTGGAGAATGTTCCATTATTCTGTTTGGAGAACGTTCCCTCGGTTGTGTTCAGAGAATGTCCTGGTGTTCTGATTCGACAACGTTGTGATGTTCTGATTGGAGAACGTTCCCTCGGTTGTGTTCCCTCGATGTGATGTTCTGTTTGGGGAACACCCTGATGTTCTGATCGGCTTTTCTCTCAGCTGGAGGGGCTGCTGAACAGGTTCCGCTCCAGGACCAATCAGACCTATTGATCTTGAGGAGCGGTGATCACGTGATGCTGACCTGGTGCCAGCAGCATTCTGTCACTACAGATGCACTATTATGGGATGATGGACGTGTTTCCATGGAGACGAGTCAGCTGTGAGGCAGTGATACGGGCTGTGCCTTGGTAGACCGTCGCTCCAACGGTCACGCGCTGCAGGTGAGCACAGGTGAGATCCCGGGTATGACAGGCTGGCGTTTAGTGACGTCACGACAGCTGGTTCGTCAGTCAGAAAGGCGGGGAGCTGCGGGAGGAGAGCGGCCGTCCTCCCCCACCCCCTCCTCACCCTCATCCCTTTTTTCAGGAGCCTGTTTTTTTCTCTCAACTTTCTCCATCCGCGCGCGCCGCGAACACATCCAGCCGCGTGAGTGGATAACGAGGACCCCCCGCCTGTGGAGACTGGCTTCCCACGCGCGGGTGCTGGTGTTTCTGGACGTCCACGGTTGGAGATGCGCTGTCATTCACCGGTGAGCGTCATGCCGGCTCCCGCCGCTTCCTGCGTCCTCTCTGCCGGTTCGGTGGGACCGCTTCACGTGCGGGGAGGTAAAGTTTGAGAGCAGCGCCTCCGGTTCCGGCTCACCTGGCCGCCCGCTCCGCGGACAGAAGAACTCCCCCAGAACTGCTGCTCCGCTGTTCAGACGGATTTCTTTGTGCGCAATGGTGACGGGGACGGCGTGAGGGATGTGCGCGCGGACGGTCGGAGCGAGCCCGGAGCTGGTCGGTTCCGTCCGCCTCTGTTAAGCCGAATTTCGTGGACTTTGGTGGAAACTCTGAATCCAGATGGGAGGATTCCCGGAGGACTGAGGCGGATCCGACAGGCAAGAAAAATGTGGATAAAACGGAGTGTTACGCGCAGGTAAGAGCGTGCACGTTCATGTATCAGAAACATGTGTTGCTGAATTTTGTTACTAATGTTCAGACGTCCGCAGAAAGTGTGGGGGGTGGGGGGTGACTGACAGCTGCTAAACTACAGTCAGTTTTTGAAGCTGCGCCACAAGAACTTGGCGTCTGCGTTCAGCGCATCCATCCACGGGTGGAGCTGTGGGTGGATGTTCCACGTCCCCCGTCACGCGCGCATCCGCGTTTGTTCCAACAACAACAGTTGCAGCTGAGAAAAGCCTCTCCCAGTGTATTTGTCCAGAAAGGATGCGGTCATTCGCAATGCTGCCGCAAGGAGGCGCCAGCAGAACAGCGCCAACTGCGCACATACGCGCACGTGCGCACATATTAGTGCACACAGCCCCAGGTGAGCTCTGTCAGCCTCGTGCACACACCTGTGAGACCGAACCCCACCTCCAAACGCGCAGATCATTAGAAGGTGGTTTGCTGTCGAAAAACAACAGTAATTTGGGCTTCTGGCTCTTCGCGCCATTTCCAGCCTGCTGTAGTTCAGTTACGTTGAGGCTGGGGGGTCCAGGAGATCAGGGTCCAGATGGGGTCTGTATGGGGGTGTGGATCTAGGTCTGGATGGAGGTCAGGATGGGGGTCTGGATGGAGGTCTAACTGGGGGGTCTGGACAGAGGTCTAACTAGGGGTCTGGATGGGGGTCTAAATTGGTAAATTGGGGTCTGGATTGAGGTCTAATTGGGGGTCCAGTCAGAGCTGGAAGCTGCTGATCCCTTTACTAATGGGGGGGGGGGGGGGGGTTGTTACTGTCCCTGTTGCTGTAGGATGGGGGGGCTTGTTGTTCTGGTCTGGAGGGAAGGTGGAGGCCTGACCTGTGAGCATGTGCAGAAGAAGCTGCTGACCCTGTTGAAGCGGAGCATCCGCCCACTCAGAGCAGATCAGAGGGAGCAGCACCGATGGAGGAAGAGGAGAACTGATGCATTCTGGTCTATCACTCTGATTAGGACCAGTGGGGGGGGCATGAAGATCAAATCTTCAAGCAGAAGAAAACACAAAGGATCCAGAAGGCATGAAGTCTCATGACTGTCCTTTGTGTTACGTTTAAAAACCGTCACAGTTTTCAATCAGAAAGGCTGAACTTTGACCTCAGGAGTGTTCGGTTTTCATGGGAGCGGCTCGTCTCCAGAAAGGTTCAGGTTTGCAGAAGACGTGAGGAGCAGCGTCAGCTAGAAACGCCAAAACCCTGGAGCTCAGACCGGACCCCATCGTTTGAGACCACCTCAGAGCGGAGGCGGAGCCCTGTGGCCGGACGGATCCGTTCACGCGGCGCTGCACCTGAAGACCATCGCCATGGAAACGTCGGCCCCCGTCAGGCCCAGCTGTTAGCCCCTCCTGCCTGGACGTCTGAGGGGCAGGTCGTCTGCGTGACCTCGTGGCAGCCCAATCGGAGCGACCAGCCAGGAACAGGAAATGCTCCGCCACAGGCCGCTGCCGTTCCTGCACACGTATGATGGAGGTTCTCGTGAAAGCGCGTGGAGATGAAAGCCCGCCGTCATATTTGAATCTCCATAAAACTCATAAAAACCGTTGATTTGCAGTTCTGGAAATCACTGGAGGGCAAACATGGCGAGGCGGGGGCGGGCGGGGCGGGGCGTCAGACTGTCCTGTGATTTAGGTGCCATCCTAATGGCCTCTGTGAGGGTTATTAACCGAACCTCTCTGGAGCCTGATTAACCTCATTTGCAGTGAAATAGACTGTTGCTGCTGTCAGAGGAGGGGGGGTCTTGCTGTGTGTGTCATTGTTTGTGTGTTTGTGTGTCTGTGTGTGGTGTCTTAATTGACCAGTGACTCTGACCCAAAGCGGCAAAGAAGGTCATGTGCCTAAAAAGCTGCAGGTGACGGATCAGCCCAAACGCTGATGAACTGAAGAGCGGCCCGTCACAAAGCAGCGTGGGACGCCCGCGTCAGCGGCCGACCGGCCTTCTGCAGGAGACCTGCAGCCGCTGAACCACAGGAGCGGCTTCAGGCGCTCTAATCAGAACAGTGTAGCCCGTCACAGCCTCTGCTTCCACTAGCTGAAGGTCCTCTTTGGTCACACGGATCAACTGCTAAATACTTGAAGTTTTCTAGCTCGTCTTTAAGGTGAAGCTGAGTCCACTTGAACAGATCAGGAGGATGACCTCACCTCTGAATAAATAGCCGTCACTTCCTGCCACAAAGGTGAGCGGCGTGGCTTCAGCAGCAGCTGGCAGCTGTGAGCAGATGTTCCTCACGTCCCAGATGTTTCCTGCATGCAGTCGCTCTTCAGGCTGGAAGTCTGTCCTGCAAAGATTGGAGCTGCAGGGAGGACCTGTGCTCCTCTCAAGATACGGCAGCTCCTCTATGAGCCTCTATGGAGCGGACAACCCAAAAAGACACAAAGTCCGGACGGGTCAACCCGCCTGCCCATCTGGGGCAAACCCCCGCATGGGTGTATGTGACAGAGGATTGGCGTGTGGCAGTTAAAGGCAATTGTTACAGGGTCATGTTCCCTGGTGGGGGTCACCTGACCCTGGTGTCAGAGCGACCGTCTGCTCACAGGTTTCCTGGCGCGACTCTACAGCTGTGAGCTGAAGCTCAGCTGGAATTCACCAAGGTTGGCGGTTATTTCAGGCTCCAACCAGACGTTTGGCGTCGGCGTGGGATGGTGGGTATTGGTCTGCGGTTTCACAGCTCTGGAGCCCCCCCGGAGTTACGCTAAGGCTAAAGAGATGCTCCCAGATGATTTCCACAGGATCTGACTTCTGCACCTGCAGGCTGCTTTCTGCTTCTTTCTCATCCATCACGTGTGAGGAAGGCGAAGCGTGTTGGCGTTTTCCTGCATGATGCTAAAGATCCTCAGCAGTGATGCAGTGTGAGACTGAGGAGAGGGATGCTGGGAGCACGGGGGGGGGCTTGGGCTGTTGGGCTTCGTTTGGCTGCTTGCTGTCGTTGTGACAGTTAGCCAGCAGAGAAGCAGCCTGAGGAACCGGACTTTGGTCTTTCAGTACCAGAGGTCCAAACCTGCAGCTTTGGTTAAAGCCGTGCATCACCGCATGTTGGCGGCGCTGCAGACGGCGAGCGTCATCTTACTGCTATTCCTGTAGCTAGTCGTCTTTGGGATTGCGTTCTGAGCCAGCACACCTCTGCATCCTTTCCTGTCCTGCCTGGCTGCGGCTGCAGCTGCGCAGACGTCTTACTTCTGCCATCCTATTGGACGGCTCGATAAGTCCCACATGGAGCGTTGTGGACTCCTTGGACGTGTTTGTGTCGGCGCTTTCAGGCTGTCGTTTGCACATCTGCACTTCCTGATGAAAACTCTTTGGCGCCTCTCCGGCGTGTTTTTGTGTCTTTTGTTTTGCGTTGACCGCGGCAGCCTGTTGTTGTCACCTAATTCCTGCAGTTCTGATAGTAAAGGTGAAAACGAAAATAGTGTTGACATGTTCTTGTAGAGCGGTCGGCCTTTGATTGGAAGCACACAGGTTCAATGCCCGCTCTGCATGCTCATATGTCAAAGTTAGCTTGAGCAAGACGCCGAACCACATCTCTCCAGGTTGTTGTGTCACAGATGATGTCAGGGTCATGTGATCACCTTGATTTCTGTCAAAGGACAGGCAGACTTTTCAGCTTCATGGGCGGGGCCATCAGGGACTAAACCCTGGAACCAGAGTTTAAAGCAAACCCGAATCGCCTATGGGTCGGCTAAACTTGATCCCAAAGAACCAGAACCAGCGTCCTGTGGCTCCTGGTCCGTCTATTGGACGCTGCGCTCCAGAACATCGGCCATATTCCGTTAGGACTCTGGGCTTTCACAAAGAGGTGGACTGTGAGGCTGCAGGAATAATGATTACATTTATGGGATCCTCTGGAGGAGAGTGATGTATGCGGCATAAGGCCGCGTGAAAACTGTGATATCCAGGGACCCGTGTGAGCAGAGCTCTGTCCTCGTTTCCATTTTTCACTCCAATTCTTTCCAGACCAGAGTATTGCTCTGAACATGTGGGTCAGGCACACTGTACCGCAGGACATTGTGCAGCGGGAGTAATTAATGGGATGATGCAACAGCCTTGGCTGCATCTTGGACCCCCTCTAACCACACAGATATATACACTCCGCCCCACCATTTGCTTTGTTTTCCTCCATAAATCGTGTCCTGACCTCAGTAGCTTCAGCTTCACACAGCAGCCTCAGAGCTCAGAGGAAGTTTGGAGGATGTCCTGCAGAAGAAGCACCTTCAGAGATGGAGAACATGTGGAGCAGAGAAACGCTCCTGAAGAAGTGCATGGGAAGCAGCTGAGAGTAAAGGTCACATCACAGGCCTGTGTATTTACAGAGATGATGGCCAACCCAATACCTCCATCCTAACATTGCTGACCTTTCCTGCCTTCGTTTCTTTGCACAGTCTGCTTCTGAGGATTATGTTCTTGGAGGAGAGCACGTCTCCAAATGACCCGCGTCACGTTCTGCCTGCAGGCGGTATTTGCTGAACTAAAATGAGATAATGTTCTGCAGCATAGAGAAAGAACAGATTTTCCTCTGTCCTTCACAATCTGAGGCCTGCTTCCGTTTCTCTGAGCTGGTTTGAATGACTTTCTTTTCCTTTGATGTTTTCTCATCATGTGCAGTCGTTCTGTTCTTTGCTCATGGATGTGCAAACCTTCACGAGCTGGAAAACACAAAATTTTTTCTGTGTTTATGTCCTCAGAAAGGGTCGATTTTGAATGCAAAGTATGTAACATTGTTCTGCTGTGTGTGTCACACACGTGCATCTCACCTGTAGACTGCAGGTAAATCACACCTGACTGTTAAAAGCCTTTAACCCCAGAAAGCCCACTACATCAAAGACGGACACAAAGGAGATTTCTTTTTTATTAAAGTGTTTTCTAAACGGGCTGCACGGTGGCGCAGTGGCTAGCGCTCTTGCCTCACAGCAAGAAGGCCTCCGGTTCAAGTCCCGGCTGGGGGACATGAAAATCAACATCAATGGGGGACCTTTCTGTGTGGCTTTTGCATGTTCTTCCCCGTGCAGTTGTGGGTTTTCTCCGGGGTTATCGCTTCCTCCCACTGTTCCAACAAACTGTCATAGGTTAATTGCAACTCTAAATTGCTCCTAGGTGGAGTGGAGGAGTGAATGGCTGTGTTGATTGTTGAAAATTCTCCTGCAACAGACTAGAGACCTGTTCAGGTGTCCCCTGCCTTCGCTCATTGAGTGGCGGGATAGGCCGGTGACCCCGAAAGGGAAAAAACGGATAAGAAAAAAAAATGAATGAATGTTTTCTAAACCATTTGATGCTACAATGACATGTAGATCATATGGATTATAATCTGTTGGGTGATTCGTTAAGTTTTTGCTCCCAAACATGTTTATTTAAAGATGTAAAAAATATCTCAGGAAATATCTAATCTATCAGGAAAAAAACTCTTTATTTACGTGCTGGAGCTGGATTATAAAGAATTCATCATCAACTGATTTTGCATTACAGCAAGTAGTCATTTGAAAAATGAATAGCAAGAGATGAGTTATTCCCATTTAGCAGAGTTGGGGTCCCGCTCTCAGAACCGTGTGATTGGAATCCTGTTATGGGGCTAAAGTGATCAGATGACAGAAAGGGAAAAAACGGTTTCATGATTCTGAAACCTGAGCTTTGCACTAAAAATCAGCTTCACAGAAAATGTTTAGGTGGAGCTTTTTTCTGTCTTCAACCAGGAAGTGAGTCAGACGTGGTCCTGCAGGAGGTGCGGTTTGGAGCTTCGGTGAGGGTTAGGGCTGGTTTCTGGTCTGAGACTGTTTCACACATTTCACCTCCGTCCACTGAGGGGGGGTCTCTGCAGATCCAACCTCTGTGCTCCAGAGCAGAAACGTGTTTAAACCTATTGATCCGTCTGATCTTCAAAGTGAACATGATTTATTTCAGCCATGATTAAGTGAAATGAACACAGACTTAAAATACTCAAATGTTGCTTTGAAATCCTCTTTAGAGTCGTCTTGTGTTTTGCTCTTAAGCTTTGGGAAGTAATGGACTTTCCGGGGCATTTTTGTCATGCTGGGACTTTTAGGTGACGGGGGCTCTGACGGTGGGACGGAGTCCTGCATGGTGTTCCTGGTTAACGGACTGAGAGTTCTTCCTTAGGTTGTTGCGGTTTGACGAAGCATCTTGGCGTTCTGCAGTGTTTCATCTGCGGAGCTCTGGAGGACTTGGAGAACAGTTGGATAGCTTTCCTTCAGGGGGGGTTTACCTTGAGGGGTGAGAAGATGGAAGACGTGAAGGAAGTTCAGAAAACGCGACAGTGAAATGAAGGCATTTGCCGCCGAGCATTGTGGGGGAACTGTGTCGAGGCGACTCAGGTGAGGATCTTGGGTGACTCTGGGTTTCTCTGGCTGCCAGCTGGCACCTGCTGCCTCTCCTCCTGCCCCACTTTGAGGCAGCAGCAGAGGGTCTGGAAGGCTCCGCCTTCACCTGCTAAAAACGGCGTCTGCACTTCTGCTGCGTCTCTTTTGGGTTTGTGGGTCCAGACTTCTCTGTTCTGATGTCTGCTGGAAGGAACTCATTTTCTAAAGTTTGTGATTCACATTTGCGTTGCTTTTTCTGAGTGGATGAATCCATTTTTAGTCCCCTCAAAACAACAAATGGTTTCTGGTAATTTGAAGAAGTTAGCCAGGTGAGTTCTGCTGCAGCCCGGTTCAGGGTCCGAATAGTTTTTGCGGATTCTTGTCTTTGGTTTGATGCGTCTCTCAGTCTTTATTTCTTGGTTTTACTGCCATAACATGATGTGAACAGAGGCGGCTGTCATTCAAAGGTTGGTAACAACTACATGTAAACAAACACTTTATCGTCTAATATTTTATAGAAAATCAGAATCTTTTACTGTCGTTATGAACCACAGAATTACTTTCTAGCAGCTCTTTTCCATAAATACCTTCACAAGTAAGAAAGACTGTCCAGTAAAATAGGAATGGTTATTGAACATACATGTAAAGTGCAGCCAAAGCATGTCACAGTGTATTGACACAGGTCAGAGGGTTATGTTTGTGTGTTTGTGTGTTTGTGTGTGTGTGTGTGTGGGGGGGGGGGGGGACTTTATAGCTCGGGGAAGAAGCTGTTTCTCAGTCTGCTTGTGTGGGTCCTGATGCTCCTGTATCTCTTTCCAGAAGGAAGAGGTACAAACAGTTGGTGTCCCGGGTGGGCGGGGTCTGCAGCTGTACAACCAGCCTTCCGGGTGGGGGGGGTCTGCAGCTGTATGACCAGCCTTTCGGGTGGGGGGGGTCTGCAGCTGTACGACCAGCCTTCCGGGTGGGGGGGGTCTGCAGCTGTACAAACAGCCTTCCGGGTGGGGGGGGTCTGCAGCTGTACGACCAGCCTTTCAGGTGGGGGGGGTCTGCAGCTGTATGACCAGCCTTCCGGGTGGGGGGGGTCTGCAGCTGTACGACCAGCCTTTCGGGTGGGGGGGGTCTGCAGCTGTACGACCAGCCTTTCGGGTGGGGGGGGTCTGCAGCTGTATGACCAGCCCTCCGGGTGGGGGGGGTCTGCAGCTGTATGACCAGCCTTTCGGGTGGGGGGGGTCTGCAGCTGTATGACCAGCCCTCCATCAGACCGGACTGTCGTACACTGAGTCGAGTTGTGGGAAAGGTCCTCCCACAATCTCCTGTGCAGTTCTCACCACCCGGGTCAAGTCCCTCCTGTCTAGAGCGGTGCAGCTCCCGTACCGCCGTGGCACTCAGACAGAGGAAACCTTCTATGGTGGCTCTGAAGAAGTTTTCCAGACGTTGTGTTGACAGTTCAGTCCTTTTAAGCTTCCTGAGGAAGAAGAGTCTCTGCTGAGCCCTCTTCACCAGGTGGGATGTGTGCAGCGACCAGGTGAGGTCAGAGGTGATCTGGATCCCCAGGAACATGATGTGGTCCACACGCTCCACCTCCTCCCCATGAATGGGGGGGGAGGGGGTGTACCGCCTTCCTGGACCTTGTAAAGTCCACAATGACCTCCTTGGTCTTGGAGGTGGTCAGGATGAGGTTGTTGTCGGCAGACCATCCTGCTGGGTGCTGGACCTCTTCTCTGTAGGGAGTCTCGTCGTTGTTGGATATGAGACCCATTACGGGGGGGTCATCAGCAAACTTTACAACCATGTTTGTGGGATGAATAGTGGAGCAGTCACGGATGAACAGAGTGAAGAGGGCGGGGCTGAGGACACACCCCTGTGGTGTTCCTGGCTCAGGATCAGTGTGGATGATGTTGAGTCCCTGATTCTCACCACTTGAGGCCTGTTGGTGAGAAAGTCCCTGATCCAGAACCACAGAGAGGCAGGCAGACCCAGGTTGTGAAGCTTCAGCATCAGCTTGTCTGGGATCACAGTCTGAAAGGCTGAATTGACGTCTACGAACATCCTGACGTACGTGTTGGTGTGCTCCAGGTGGGACAGGGCGGCATGCAGGGCTAGTGAGACTGCGTCCTCTGTCGATGGGTTCTCCCTGTAGGTGAACTGATGACTGTCTAGAGTAGCAGGGATGATGTCCTCGATGTGACTCAGGATAATCCTTCCACTTCATGATCACCGGTGTCAGAGCGACCGGCCAGTAATCATTGAGGCGAGAGACCGATGATCTTTTTGGCACCGGCACAATGATGGAGGACTTCAGGCATACGGGAACTGAGGTGAGCTCCAGGGACCGATTGAAGATGTCCAGAAAAACTCCAGCCAGCTGATGCACACATAGCTTCAGAACCCGACCTGACACCTTATCTGGTCCTGCTGCTTTGCTGGTGTCGATCCTCCTCAGGGTGGAGCTCACTTGATGTAGCTGCAGGACGAGAGGCTGGGACTGTTCCTCCGATGACCAGTGTCTCCGCTGCCGGGCGTGTCAAAGCGTGCAAAGTAGGTATTTAAGGTGTCAGGCAGGGTGGGGTCATGGGGGGTCTGCTGCGTGTCGCTCCTGTGGCCTGTGATGGTTCTAATTTCCGCGGATTGTTGTTAGCAAAGCACTCCTCTCCGTGTTGTCTGTACCTGCGTTTGGCCCTGCTGTAGGCCAGCCTGTCAGCTGACCTATAGGCTGCATCCCCAGCTTTGAGCAGCCAGGTTTCTGGTTTGGGTACTCTTTGATTGACTTTGTGGGCAGAACAGCATCGGTGCAAAATCAAAAGTTTGTTAATAACATTTTCCTGTGTGAACTGGAGACCACAGAAGAAAGCTGGAGATAAATCTGCCCTGGAATTCAGACCAAATGTTGAAATGTCCAGCTGGATCTACGAGGGACTCGGTTCTCCGTGGAGGCCACGTTTCTCCTCCTGTGGGACGGTTCTCTGCTCCGCGCTGCGATTCCTCCCTTTGCATCAGAAGCTCCTGTAGGAGTGAGCTCAGGGTTTCCCTCAGGGTGGGGGCACCGCCTCCATCTCTGGTTTATAATTATCTGCGGCGGTGATGAGAATCCCTTTTGTGTCCCTGCTGACCTTTTTCTGTTGCTTCATCGAGTTTATTGACCCGTCACATTTTTTAGGAGCCGCTCGGTTGTTCTGCCAAAACCTGCTTTCTAAAATAAAGCCTTTTTTGAGGCTGGAACAGTCCATTAAAGCTCCGTTTCCTCACAGAAATATTGATTTTCTTTCATTCTGGGTTTCTTCTCTGGAACCTCCTGGGTTTCACCTGCCTGTGGCGCCGACCCGCCCCACAGCTTTTAGTGATTAATGACTCGCAGCCAAACTTCATGAAATACGATAACAGCAGAATTATCCACGCGTACAAAACTCTGCTTTGGGAAGTGGAAACGCTCGACTCCATCTCTATATCCAATCAGGATTTTTCCATCCAGTCGTGTTGGATCCATGTTTGATAGGAAGTTAAAGTTCTTCTCATAACTGGGTGATGATCAGAACATTAGGAATCATCACGGCTCCTGAAGCTCACGGGTTTGACGCCACCACTCAGTCGGTTTGGACACAAAGGTTGGAGCTTGTGCTGCTTAAGGCAGTCGAGCTTGAATCTGGGTTTTCTCTGGGTCGGCCTCTTTCAAAGCTACAAACTGGAATTAATGAGAGCTCTTCCCGCTTTTCTTTGTGCGCTGCAGCAAAGACGGAGCGGTTTGATCTTCCTTTAGCTGCAGCGGCCCACCAGTTTGTGGAAACAGGAGTTCATCTTTAGTCAGAATGAGAGGAAAAAGGGCGATGTTTTCAGAAACCGCTAAAAGTAGAAGTTTGGACTTTAGATTAAAATATTTTTACAGAAAATGATCAGCATTAAATCCCACTGTTTGAATGACAGAAGATGTTTTCTGGAAACAGGGACAGTTGGATTTTTACAGTGTCCTCTTCTCCATGTATTCATACCTCCACTGATGCGTGATGACAGCGTCTTCATGCAGATCTGCACTCTTTACATGTTTGTTTTAGATAAATATCTGAAACAGTTCCTGAAAGTTTCCGTCATTTCAGAGGGAAAAGGTTTTTATGAAGGACGTTGTGCTGCGTCTCTGCCGTTGTGATTTTAAAGAAATCCTGCAGACGTTTCTCCCGAACTCCTTCCATTCATGGAAAAACCCAGCGGCGCTCGCCGTCAGGCTCAGGCGTCGGAGTAATTGATGGTCATTTGTTTCATATTTCCACGTTTCGAATGTGTGGCAAACGTTTCCTGCATCCGTCTGGGGGCAGAGATGCTGATGAAGCAGTGGAATGCAGCTCATCCTGCTCTGCTGCTCACCAGCGTCCTCCTTCTGCAGCATGGACCCCCCCGTCCCCCGGGGAGGGGGGTAAAGCAGCCCACAGCTCTGGCTGTTCTCTTTTCTTTATCATCTCTGCCACTCTCTCAGGGTCAGGCAAACGTCCTTCTCTATTTTAGGAAGCGTCTCCCTCCCCAGCGTTTACACGCCGCTTTTGAGGCAGGAATGCTCGCACACAGACTCAGCCAGCTCGGCGTTTCCCAGAGTGCATTTCAGATCTATGCTTGTAGAAAGTCCTCTGTCTGCCGCCGCTGCAGGATGCCAAGGTTGGCCCATATTTTGCTTTTTGATTTGAGAGATGTCATCTGTCCAGAAGTCCCAAGAAGATCCCGACAACGCCGTGCCTTTGAGAAAACAGAAGTCAAAGGATGTTCTCCCAGTGAGGTTTGACCAAACTGACCATGTGGGAAACGCGTCACAGCGAGCCAAACCTGCAGAGAGCCCAGTCTTTCTGCCAGAACTTCTTCAAGAGTCCTGCACTACTTATGCATTCTGAAGGGACAAGTGTGGACATGAGTTGCATTGTGTAAATGTTGACATGTCTGTATGTGAACATTTTTGGAACCATCAGGTATGTTTGTAACATTGGAGTGTGTGTGTGGACAGGCTCCGCCCCTTTTAGATTTGTATTACTTCTAAACCTGACCATAGTGATTATAAACATCCAGCAACCCCCCCACCCCCCCTCCTTTTCTTTTCCGTCCGGTTCAACACAAAAATGTTACAAATATAAGTAAAATGAATAAAGTTTAGCCTAAATTACCAAAGGGGTTTATTCAAATAGACGCCTGGCTTGTCAGGAGAGTCATAACCGCTGATGTTACAGTAAAGCCTGTCCAACACAAGAGACTTTCAGCTCTCATCTGTCTGCTCAGCTGTTGGACACTTTAAAAAAAACAAAGAAGATTCAGGACGACTCACTGAAGCACTTTGAAAGAGAGTCGGACTAAATCCCGGAGTTAAGAGGAGAATATTTACCTGGAGAGGAGATCAGAGCGAAGATTCTAACAGGAAACCATAAAAACCAAATCATTTAGTGATGAAATGTGACTTAACAACCCCAGCTTCTTTTCTGACAAATGTTCTCTCATTATAGTACAAAATCTCCTCAATGAACCTGAAACTGTACAGCAAACTATTCTGAGTAGTAAATTTACTCCATTTTTTACCCCAGTAGTGGAAACCAAACAGTTTTTCTGTTTAGCTTTTTTCTTTCTGCCGTCATCTGCAGACCTGTAGTTGTGTTGTGGGCGTCATTGTATGGCAGTCAGATCATTTTGTAAGAATTATCTGATTATTATTGCATGAATGCAGCTTTGTTTTAGTAGAACATTTAACTGGTGGATCAAAAATGAGCAGAATCCTCCTGAAAACAATATTTCAGCAAAAACAGAAGCAGATTGGAATAAGTCCTGTTAGCGTCGCCTGCAACAGATACAAAAACCTGCTGGAAGAGCTGCAGCGTGCTCTCGCTAAGTCTCATTTTAACCTTTTGCTGTCCCGCGGTGGAGCCACAGAGGAAGCCGCCCACCGCCGCCTGAAACTCTGTGACCTGTAGCTGCTGCAGCGTCTCCCTGGTGAATCCTGCTTTGCTGTTTTTAGAAGCGAGTGGGAGAGACGCCGATCTCAGAGTTCAGCCTCCATCCACGGCTTCTGCTAATCGGAATAAACGGCCACGTTTGGCTGCCGGTTTGTTAGCAGGATGACAGGAACCGCAGGCTGCTGGCAGACTGCAGCCATCAGCCCTCAGAGCTCAGCATTGGGGGGTGCTGGTAGAGCTGGTACTGATGGGGTGAGGGGGGGGGGATGTTTTTATACCTCCTCAGGTGGGGAAGCCATCTGCCCAGACCTCCCCTCCGCAAAGTCAACTCAAGTTGTAATTGAGATCTGCTTTACACAGGAGATGGTAGAGACGGACAGGAAGTAGGTCAGGCATGCGGTGGAGGGACCATGATGAGGCAAAACTCTGATGACAGTGGTGGAGCGGGAGGACGAGTCCAGAATCAGACAGGACCCTGCAGAGCCCATCGTGCACCCTGAAGCTCCCTTAGGTTCTTCTTCTACTGTGCTTCGTCAGGATTTCAGATCTGGACACGATGAACTTCATCAAACCGGACTCCAAACCTTCCATCAATGAGAGCTTCTACACCACCTCCATAACATGCCTGATGATCTGGAGCAAGCATCTCCAGCAGGTTCCTTCATCCTTCAGATCAGCTGTGAGAATGAGCGGTTCCATTCCCGCTGCAGCTCAGGACTGAAGTGTTTTTCTGTCTGTAGGGTTGTTGATGGCGGCAGCATGACAGACAGGCGTAACCTCGACCTCCCTGTTGGGTCAGTGATGCAGAACCAGGTTCTTAAGTCATCCTCCGTTTAAGAAGAGTGTGGTTCTGTTCTGGAACACTGGACCAGATCAGAACTGTTGCTGATTAGATGGGGTCCAGGAATTCCTGTTTGCTTCATTTGCACAGCGAGCAGCGTCTGATAGACGATGAAAGCTGATCAACATGACAAACCTTTTCCTGAACCGTACAAACATGACCCGGTCCGGTTTTAACTGTGGACCCATAACGTCCCTAAGGAGTCACTGTTCAGCACAATTCTTGCAGAAACCCCCCAGTCTTGCAGGACCAACAGTGTTTTACAACAATCCGCGTCTGCAGGAAACAAACAGCCAGGATTGTTGGTGGGAATGCACGCTCCGCCAGGAAAAGCTGCCACTTCACAGCCAACAGACGGCTGACGGCTTCGGTTACTGTGACGACCAGATGAGTGCTTTTATTGGGAAAAAGGGGGGACGGTGTATTTGACAGAAAATAGTTAAACGTGTCGGCCTGAAGACAGCTTCACAGACCTCCATGCTTAATTATTTCAATGTTTTTCCCCTGAAATGAACATTTTTTTGCTTTTTGCAGAAACAGACTGAGGTTTGACAGACAGACCAACAGTTCAAATAACTAAAATATAATACTAAAAATATTTATATTAATAATTTTCAACGTCATTGATTTGTACTTTGACCTTCTATGGAAAATGACCCCCAGACGGCGTTCTTGTGAGGCCTGATGGGTAAGCCAAGCAGTTACAGACTTCTTCAGATCAAACATGCAGGTGCCTGACTCCGCCCCCTGTGCGCATTTGGCTTGTTTTGAAAGCCAAAGGTGGGTCATGTGACAGGACCCCTCCAACCGTGTGCTTCCAGTCTCCCTGCGTCAGGACGAGTCCTAGAGTCAGACTTTGATTCACTGTTCAGAGGCCTTTTCTGCTGGATGTAAAACCACTTCTGACACTGGCTGGTGGTTGAAACCTTCCTGAGGGACATTTGAGTTTATTGAGAAAAGGGGCTGAAGACGTCAGGTTCAGCAGACGGCCTGTCAGAGACTAATCCAAACCCCCCATGATGACATCTGTAAGAATGGTTAGAATAAGTTGGAAGTGAATTGACTGGAAATAGAAGGTCTTCATCTGGCACATTGGCGAGTCCAGCCCCTCCAGCAATCCTCTGTTCCAGCCCAGGAGCAAAATGTAAACACTGCTGTGAACCGCCACATGTCAACGTTTCCATCCGGGCGCCGTGAGCGTGATGAGGAGCTGTGGAGGGTAGCTGGAAGCTGCTGGGACTCCTCAGGGGAAGGGCGAATGACAGCTGTGAGCAGCTGATCCACACATTTACACCTGAACTGGTGGGACACCAGCAGCTGGCGCGTCGGGAGCTGCTGTGGTTGACCTTCAGACTCTGACCTTTGAGGCGCCGTAGAGGCTCATCATCTATCAGTCCCAACAAGTGAGGTGTCGTACTTTGATTCAGAAGTTAAACTTTAAGGTCCAAGATTCCTCCTGACCTCTGGGACTTTGTCCCCGTGAGCTTCTCGTTAGCATGAGGTCCAGTGTCGGGAACAAATGAACTTTCTGAAGGTTTCTTCTGCATTTCTGATAATAGCCTGATACCACAGTCACTGGTGAAATAAATCAAGATTCTTGAATTCATTATTAGTTCTTTCATCTTATTATTATTAATGTTTTAAATGTTATTCACGAGAGCGGACTGTTGATGCCTTTGGGTGGCGTGTTGTCATGGTAACGGCTCCAGAGCCTTCACCATCCTGGCTCTGCTGCAGCTGCGTTATGAGGACTAACCAGCGGAGGAAAGCGGTTCATCTGCTAAGCGTTCAGCGATCCAAAGCTCCATTTCAGAGGAAAGTTCTCCTCTTCCCGCTCGTTTTTGTCCAGATGATGAAGATAAAGTTTGTTTCAAAGAAACAAAGTCCATCAGTCGTTTCCTACATCGCTTTGATGGAAGAAAAATCCACCATGAACTCTGATCCATAAATGTGGATCAACAAACTATGTCTTTCATGAATCTATACTAAAATTCTTCATAAACATGTTTTCACTGTAAATCAGACAAGGACAGATGGACAGACATTCTTCCAGGGTTCTGCTGTCCCGGTTAGCAGCAGCGTTTAGGCCGCCAGGGCAGTGATGGAACATTCAGGCTATGTAACCAGAACTTCTTTAATGGTCGTCCATGCTCACTTTTTAATGGACCCCCTGCAGCCAATCAGAATGCAGTATTCTGTATTGTACGGCCCAGTCAGATGAGAGAAGTTCTGCATGGTTCTGCCGGGTCTTATGAAAGGATTTCCTTCCATATTGTCAGAGCTTACTTTGGGTTTGACGTTAGCGGTGACAGAATGATGAAGCATGTGCTCCTAAAGCGCTGCAGCAGCACACAGTCCCACCACAAAGCAATCTGCTTTGTTCTGGCCGTGAATGTTGCTCTTCTTCTGCCATCTGTGCTCTTCCAGCGACATTTCTTCATCTGCCACGTCAAAGCCCAATCGTTCCTCCTAAATTCTGGACTTTCAACCTTCCAGCGTACGGCGTGTGGCGAGGCCGTTTCATCTGCAGCCTGCGCTGTTGTGTGTGTAATTCCATGAGCAGCGTGCTTAGTTTGGATCGATGTCGACCCACCCCAACCAGCAGCTGATTGGCTCTGCTTTGATAGGAGACTGCAGTTCAAGTCGCACTCCACAAATGGCGCCATGCATGGTGAGCCCGTGAACCCAAAAATCCTGTCCTAATCAGATTTTCAGGACCATCCAAACAGAACAATCGGATGTCCCTCCCTAGAGGATGGTCAGACATGTCCCTAACCTCAACCCTAGCCCTGTCCAGTACTGAGAAACCAGATCAAATGCAGAGTTCTTCCAGAAACACTGGGATATCTTGGTGCATGTCGGTTTCTTAGTTGAATCCTCTGTTTTCCATTCGTGCTCGTGTGAGCTGTCGCAGTGGGAGTTAGTGGCTGTTTTTAGTGCCTTTAGGAGATCCCCAGAAATGACTTTAAACCTCACTCAGGGATTTTCTCACAGTTTAATCAAACCAAACTGGTGTTTTTCATCAGGGTCGGGTGATGCAGTTCACCTGTGTCACATGAAGCAAAAAGCCTTTGCATAGAGAACACCACAAACAGAACCCCTCAAGACAAACAATCATTTACAGCAGTCAGAGCACACTGACCTCGCCATGCCTCGCTGTTATTCTGTCAGTGGCATTCCCTAAAGCGCGGCCCATCTAAACCTCTCCTTAGCTGATGAAAGGTAAAGGAGGCTCTTCCTGGTCGCTGTGTCTGCACATCTGTTTGCAGGGTTTAATGCTCTGTGTGTCGAAACTGATCTACTCCATAATACAGAATCACTTTTGGTCCAAATGTTTTCTGGAGTAACAGTCAGTCTGAACTTCCATCTTGGCTCATGAAAGGCAGGTGAAGCTGCAGGAAGATGATTGTTTTCTGATGATGTTTAAGGAGACGTTAATGCCGTTCTGTCATCATCACCTCTGTGACGCGTCCAGAATTACAGCCCCTCACAGGTTTCAAACCTGCCAAGGACAGTCCAGATCAAGATATGTCCATAATGAGCTTTTCCCTCTAGGAATCAATTTGCAGCTGTGTCTAGAGGGTGGGGAGGGGGCACTGAAGGTTGTTCAGAGAAACTGTCCAATTCCTGGTCGTCCGCCTGAACACACAGCTGCTTCGTCATCCTGACCATCTGCAGATCTCTAAAGGTCTGCAGCTTCATGAACGTCTGCATCTCTCAGCACGGATCTGTTAGTACCGTCTTGTCAGAAAGCACATCTCTGGGAGATCTTGTAGAATGTGATGAGGAAATATCCCAGCAGCCTGTGTTGTTTTAATCGTCTCTGAGTTGACATGAATCTGCAATAAAAATGAGAAGTTCTTGCAAATGTGGAAGTTATTGTTACTGTGAGTTTCTGCTCCAGATGAGAGGATTTGTGCCAAAGGAAAAGTCAAAGTTTAACTGAGTTTCTGTTGGTATTTCTAAAGAACCAGATCCTGCCCGCTGACATTCATCCTCATCTCTTTTCTCCTGCAGTCAGACTGCCCTGAGGCCAGGCGGCTGTGTGGGGCGTCGGGTGTGGATCCTGCTGGCCATGACTCACCTTACCCTGGACTTCTCTGCCTGCAGCCCCCTCAGTCAGGGTGGCAAGCTCACATCCAAAGCAGCGCCTCGCTCTCGCCCTCGCCTGCAGCCCCTTTGGGATATGCCTAATAAACTTCACTGGAGAACAGTGAGCCCTTTGGCCCGTCGGTTCCTTCACCCTGTTCCTCCACCCCAGGACAACAGGGTGGGGGCGGCACAGAAGGTCAAGAATCAGAAGTTCCGTAAGCCGGCACATAAAGGACCGACGGTGTGTAAGGAGTGCAGTTTGGGAGACTCTCGTATGGAGACTGCTGATCCTCTGACTGGAAGGGAGGAGGTTCCTGCAGCTTCACCCAGGAGGAGGTTCTTCATCAGAGCTCGGAGGCAGCTCAAGTGGGACAGCTACGACCGTTCTCAGGAGGGCCGGACCACCACGGTGCCAGGATATATTGAATGGGGGCCAACAGGGCCAGACAGCGTAGACGACGATGGCACAGGGGGGCCCAATGTAACGCTGTCCACCAGAACCTCGTCTGTCACCACGGCAACAACCGCAGGCACCACCCCCATGCTCTCACAAAGGACGTTAACTGTGGTGACCACACCAGAGCCCAGGAGCACCGCCAAATCCCCCCAGAACCCCTCAGAGACTGCCACACCACCAAGACATGGGGACCCCCCAGGTAAGGTCCAGGGCAGATCAAACACTTTTAACATGGATAATCAACTTGGGGGTCTCTGACTTTGTTGCTGGTTGTCAGGTTATCAGCCTCACCTTCTTGCATAGATGCAAAGACGGAAACATGTTGGAGCTTCGTTATTGTGAAACAAACACACAAAAACAGATTTATTAGATTTACAACAATGCAACACATTGTATGTATGTGGATCCATACGGACAGATCCACACGGATCCATGGATCTTTATGGATCCTTGTGGATCCGTCCGTACGGATCCACAAGGATCCATTGATCTTTAGAAATCTATGGATCCCTAAAGATCAATGGATCCATGTGGATCCACATGGATCCATGGATCTTTATGGATCCATGTGGATCTGTACGGACAGATTCACATGGATCTTTATGGATCGATTCTTATGGATCCACATGGATCTGTATGGATCTGCGGAGCTTAAACTGTGAATAAAAACACTTTTTGCATAAATGCAGAGTTTCTAAAAGAAAGATTCTTGTTTGCTAAATTATAAGTTGCACTATGGAGTTTGCATAGAAATTCCAGCTTAACAAAAGAAAGAGGAAAGAAGAATAAATGTAAATTTGCAAAGTTACAGCTGAATTAGGAGATCTGATTGGTTCTTGACTCCAGTAAGAATGAATTTTCCCTTTGGTTTCTCAGTTTTGTGGCTTTGTTTCTGCATGTTCAGGTTCCTCCAGGTTCAGGATGTTGATCATCCACAACCTTTTTTAGGTCCTTGGTGCATTAAAGGTTCTGGTTTTTAGTTCTTCCTTGTCAGGTCATCTACTTTGTCACCCTTTGATTTGTTGTCATTTCCTGGTTTGGTCACATCAGGTTAATTTCTTTAGGTTGGTGCCCCTTGCTTGTTCTTCTGGGTTGTGGGTTCTACATCCAGCAGTTCTTGGTGCGGTGACTGCGAGGCTCTCCTCCTCTGGGAGCTCATCACTGCAGCATCAGGCTCCATTAATGAGGAACATTATTGGAGAAGCTTCACATCCTCTGAGGACGACCGGAGGTGATGCAGATGTTTCCTTTGGTGCAGGGACAGACCCCCCTGCCCTCCCCTGTAAATGTGTGCAGGCTTTGATCTGAGCTCCTGGACAGGTGAACCATGGGAGGCTGTCAGACAGGTGACGGCGCTGCAGGCATGTGGCAAATGCAAAGAGGGTCATTATTGGATACAGGGTTTTCTTCTGATTCTGGGGTGGGGTGTGGTGGGATGTCGGCCTGAGGTTCTCTGGTGATTGAATATTTGACCCCAAAAAATGTTTTTTCTAAACTTTGCATCAGATGAAGGACAATTTAAACCTCTGAGGAAATATGTTTTCCCTCCTTAGACATGAATTAGTAGGATTCAGGATTCTTTATTGTGTCAGTTTGTGTCACGTTTACATCTGACCCGCACAAAGTGGACCTCATAAAGTGGCCAGTCAGTGTAAATCTCTACCCGTCAGGCCTGTCTGTCGTTCAGGCTGCATTAGTAGGGAGTAAACGTGGTCCCAGCTTCCTGCTCCTCCTGTTTCTGACCATGGAGAACTGATGACGGCTTGTGTGGGAGGAGCTTCAGTTCAAGTCCTGCTGCCTGTGGGGAGGCAGGAAGCTTTGAGGGGGCAGTTCCGTTTCTGTGGTTCTGTTTGAGCGGTTCTATTCTAGCGGTTCAGTCCAGTCCAACAGCTGAGCAGACAGACGAGAGCTGAAGGCCTCTTTTGTTGGGTTTATGCATCTTCCATAGACCCCTCATGTTTTTTTTATTTATTGATCAAATTCTATTCTAATATATATATATATATATATATATATATATATATATATATATATATATATATATATATATATATATATATATATACACACACAGCGGGGAAAATAAGTATTGAACACGTCAACATTTCTCTCAAAAAACATATTTCTAATCGAGCTATTGACATGAAATTTTTACCAGATGTCTGCATCAACCCAAGTAATGCACACATAGGAAGAAATCCAAACATTTATGTCCATAAATGAAGTTATGTGTAATAAAGTGAAATGGCACAGGGAATAAGTATTGAACACATGAAGAAAAGGAGGGGTAAAAAGGTCTGGCCAGCCAAGAAAGCAGCTGGAGTTTGTCAGTATTCAGAAGGTCAACCTGCTCCCTATTGGTGCAAAGTAATATCAGCTGGTCTAGTCCTGATTGATGCCTTTTAAAAAGGTTTCTCACCAGCAAGGTGTTAGACAAGAAGCATTGCATGATGGGTAAAAGCAAAGAGCTGTCTAAAGACCTACGCAACCTTATTTTGCAAAACACACTGAAGGCATTGGTTACAGGCGCATTTCTAAACGTCTGAAAGTTCCAGTGAGTACCATTGGGGCCATCATCCAGAAGTGGAAAGAACACGGCATTACCATAAACCAGCCACGGCCAGGTGCTCCTGCAAGATTTCAGACAGAGGAGTCAGAACAATCATCAGAAGGGTTCTCCAACAGCCCAGGACCACTCGTGGAGAGCTTCAGAAAGACCTGGAATCAGCAGGTACCGTTGTTTCAAAGAAAACAATAAGTAATGCACTCAACCGCCATGGCCTCCATGCACGCACACCACGCAAGACTCCATTTCTGAAGAAGAAGCATGTTGAAGCTCGTTTGGAGTTTGTGACACAACATTTGGATAAAGCCATGACATTCTGGGAGAAGATACTCTGGTCAGATGAGACCAAAATGGAACTCTTTGGATGTCATAAGACACAACATGTTTGGAGAAAAAATGGCACCGCACATCACCCCCAAAACACCATACCAACAGTCAAGTTTGGAGGTGGGAGCATCATGGCGTGGGGCTGTTTTTCAGCATGTGGTACTGGTAGACTTCATATCATTGAAGGAATAATGACTGGAAAAAGTATCGAGACATTCTTGATCAGAATCTGCTGTCATCTGCCAGGCTGCTGAAGATGAAAAGAGGGTAGATCTTTCAGCAAGACAACCATCCCAAGCACACAGCCAAGGTAACACTCAACTGGTTGAAGAAAAAGAAAATAAAGCTGCTAGAATGGCCCAGTCAATCACCAGACTTGAATCCAATTGAAAATCTTTGGAAAGAACTGAAGATCCGGGTTCACAGAAGAGACTCCCGGAACCTTGAAGATTTGAAGGCAGTTTGTGTGGATGAATGGGCCGAAATCACACCTGAGCAATATATTCCACTGGTTTCTCCATACAGGAGGCGTCTTGAGGCTGTAATCACCAACAAAGGTTTTTGCACTAAGTATTGAATACATTTCAGTAAGCGTGTTCAATACTTATTCCCTGTGCCATTTCACTTTATTACACATAACTTCATTTATGGACATAAATGTTTGGATTTCTTTCTATGTGTGCATTACTTGGGTTGATGCCGACATCTGGTGAAAATTTCATGTCAATAGCTGATTAGAAATATGTTTTTTGAGAGAAATGTTGACGTGTTCAATACTTTTTTTCCCCGCTGTACCTATGTATTGTGTTTTTTACAGAGGGAAGAGAGAGAGGAAAAAGGTAGGGGGGTTGAAGAAAAAAGAGGGGGGGGGGTTAGTAGGGGGATATGAGTGCTAAGCTGCTAATTTGAGTAGTTTATGGTTTTAAGCTTCACAACTTTTTCTGCTAGATCTGCTGGACAGAAAATGTTCCATCTAAGATGAAATTCTGACACTGATAGCTTTCTGAACACGGGTCGAACCGGAACATGTCTGTCCATCACTACACCGGGGGTTAGGAGGGGGGGGAGCAGACAGGAAGCAGGGTGACCATGTGCATGTGGGGGTGGAGGTACATGCACACTGGCAGGGTGTACCATACGCTCACTAAGGAGACCAGATCCTCCCCAGCCCGACCAGGTTCAGTGCGTTTAGCTGACTTGAACATTACCTGTTGAATTCTTTGACATTGTGTTCTTCATGATTTCATTTTTCTTCTACATTAACCGTGAAGAGGCCCATGGAGACGACTGCTGTTGTGATAGTGGGCTGTAGAAATAGAATAGAATAGAACGGACATGAGGTTGCTGTAGTGATTAATGCTGAGGTTATTTTTTTCCAGTTTAGAGGATAGTTTTCTCTGTGAGACATAAAGCGCTGAGAACCATGTTGGTTTCATGCTAATGTCACTTAGCTCACCTACAGCCCCTCATAGTTAGACCATGATAAATCCTCACAGAACCCCAGAATGTTTGGACTGGTGAACAGAACCACAGGCCCTGCATATAGCAGACTGACAGCGACCCGTTGTACAGAACCGTTGTCCGCTGAGTTCTGTGGAGAATCTTGTACTGAATTAGTTGCAGATTAGGACTTTTGGTCGTATTAAAGACGTTCAATACCAGTGTGTAAAGTTCTGAAGTGACTTTGGGTTCTAAAGGTCCATGAATTGTGTTACTGCAGGAGGGAGTTTGTAGAACCTAAACCTAGGTTCTGTTGGAGCGGTTCTGTTTGAACGGTTCTGTTCTATTTGAGCGGTTCTATTGGAGCGGTTCTGTTTGACTGGTTCTGTTCTGTTGGAGCAGTACCGTTGGAGCCGGCCTTTTCGTGGGCTGCTGTTGGTTGATGACGCGCTGCCGGAGGCGGAGCCACATGGACGCCATGCAGTCCAAAGTGTCGATGCTTCGCTGTCAGGCTGCTGCAGACCAGGGGGGGGTCTCCTCGGGGCAGGTACCGCCTGTTGCCCCGTTGTTGCTCTACTGCTCTTACAGGTGGTGGGTACGGGGGTGAAGGTGGGGGTCCAGATGCTCCCGGTTTGTTCCTGGTGTTTGGTGCTTGTAAAACCCCCCACCTCCACCGCCCCCCACCGCTCCACACAGATGGAGGTGTCAGCTTCATTATGGAGATGAAATCATTCAGCAGGTCGCTGCTGATAGCTGGTGGGGGCTTTGCAGTCAGGGGGGTTGGAGGCTGTTTGGTCGGGGGGGGGTGGAGGCTGTTTGGTCAGGGGGGTTGAAGGCTGTTTGGTCAGGGGGTGGGGCTGGGCCTGAACATCCACATGTTTCCAGACACACGCGTGTTGGTCAGGCTGAAGGCGTCACATGTGGAGGAGCAGAAGAAATGCATGTTTGACTGTATGACACATTACTGTGCAAAGCAGGGGGGGGCAGAAAAGACAGAAACTGCCCTCCCCAACAGTTACCATGGCGATGCAGTGAGGCTGCCTGGGCTGTGTGTTCTGACTGTGAATAAAGCCGTTAACACAATGACAGGTTGGCGTCGCTCAACCGGCAGCAGATCAGCAGGTCCTCCTTCTTCTCGTCCTTCTGCCGTCTCTACCTCGGAGACGAAGCCGGAAGCCGGTTCAGCCCGGCTGAACGGCGTTCAGTCCTGGGGTGGGGGGGTGAAGCACAGCTCCAGATGTCCATGTTTTTCCTCGCCGCGCTCCGCCGGGTCCAAAGAACCAGCAGAAACTCCTGCGGTCCCGGTGAAGAGCCGCTCAGGCGGCCGTCTGAAGCTGCTCTGCACTCGCTGTTAAACAACCCCCCCCCCTTTCCATTTGTGCTTTGTAAGATGCCCCCCCCCCCCTTGCGCTCTGATGAGCCGTTCCCCTTTAGAGGTGATAAACCCTAACAGCTCCTCTCTTCTCACTTCAGCATTTGCCACACAGAATTATTCATTCGTGCCTTTGACAGAGGGGGGAGAGCATCCAGAGCCCCCCCTGCCTCTCCTGCAATAACTCTCCTAAATTGCTGGTTACTCAGTGGAAATCAGCCCAGATTGACACTTTGACACCAACAGCAATTGGCAATTCCACGCCATCAGCAGGTAACCTTCGATGGAAGTGTTCTCCCAGGGCGTCCCGCTCAGGTGCTGTCGTGGGAGAGGCAGTCTTGTGGTGGGGGGGTCATACTGTTTATCAGCACATATTGAGTGGGGCTGTGCAAATGTCCTCAGTGGGAGTGAAGAGGCTCTGTTACAAATGTGGAGCTCTCACATTTTTCTGCCGCTCTTAAGTGAGCTATGAGTAGGTGTTCATTCCATTATCTCCACAGCTGTTTCCACTGCTGCATTACTGACGGTCCTCACATGCACAGAAAAACATGCATGATGATGACCACACAGCCTTTTATTGAGGAACTGGTTTGTCCTGCCTTACCGTGTTCCAGCATTGTTAGTCTGTCGCAGAATTCCAACATTAACTGAAGGGGGCTCTAAACATCTGTTCCCCTCCATGTGTCATCCTCCATGAAACATCCATGATCCTGTGTGACCCACACACAACAATGACACTCGCTCTCTCACCAGAGACAAGAAATCAGGATTCTGACTGCAGGACCTTTTTAAATGAACTTCTGATCACATGATCATATTCAACTCCCACTGAGTTTTTACTCTTTGTTCATGAATATACCAGCACCAAGAAAACTAACCGTAGGAGATGTGCGCAGACACACAGAAATGTGCGCAGACACACAAAGATGTGCGCAGACACAGAGATGTGCGCAGACACACAGAGATGTCCGCAGACACACAAAGATGTGCGCAGACACACAGAGATGTGCGCAGACACACAAACATGTGCGCAGACACACAAAGATGTGCGCAGACACACAGAGATGTGCGCAGACACACAAAGATGTGCGCAGACACACAAAGATGTGCGCAGACACAGAGATGTGCGCAGACACACAGAGATGTGCGCAGACACACAAAGATGTGCGCAGACACACAGAGATGTGCGCAGACACACAAACATGTGCGCAGACACACAAAGATGTGCGCAGACACACAGAGATGTGCGCAGACACACAGAGATGTGCGCAGACACACAGAGATGTCCGCAGACACACAAACATGTGCGCAGACATAGAAATGCAGACATAGACATGTGCGAAGATTCATAGAAATATGCGCAGACATACAGAAATTAGCAAAGGCATAGAAATTCAGACTCAGAGATGTGCGCAAACATGCAGAGATGTGCGCAGATGCATATAAATGTGCACAGACACACAGAGGTGCGCAGACACATAAATGTGCCAGATGCAGACACAGGGAGGATATGTGGGAAATGCTGATGACTTGCTGGTTCAGTTCATGTCCCTTTGACACGGCAGGAGTCTTTTATTGCTCTGGGAGGTGAAGGTTTCCCACAGCGAGCTGGAGAGATCATTAATTCTAGCCTGACCCGGCTCGCCTCTCCGATGGCAGAGCCAACCCAAGTTTATTATCCAGAGGTGGTTGACTGCGCAGAGCGAGGCAGAGGAAAGGCGGCATTGTTTTCCAGAGTGATCCAGCAGCACTTCCATTTGAGTGCATCAAAGAGATAAATTGGCTGGGATCAGCATCTAGTCAGCTGAGTGATGGGAAGGTGGGATGAAAAAGGCCCAGATGGCCATTTTCATCATGACAGCTTTTATTTTTATTTAGTTCTTGTCCTGCAGCATGTCACCTGATGTCCTTCTCATCCTGAGCTTCATCACTCAGTTCTGCATCAGTTCTCTCTGTAAAGTGAAAATATAATTGATGGATTTGTTTCTCCGCCTTTCTGTTTCAAGATTTTTCAGAGAACCAAACCAAACATTTATATAACTGTAACCCTTGTGTTAACATTGGGAGTTGGGTCGTCTATGTGGAGCAGTTGACAAATAGAGTTCATGTTTTCAAGACCATAGTTTGTTTTAGCTTTGGAACAGTCCTGAACAAACCATAAAGCCACACTGTGGGTTTTCTTTCAGATCAAACATATGTCATTAGAGCATTTTTCCTGTTGGCACATCTGTTTTCTTCTTTTCTACCTCATGAAACTGCTTTTCTACTCAGCCATGAGGGGGCAGCATCCAGTGCTTTGGTGTCCTGAGTCCTGCTAAATGCAGAGGTTTGTGTCAGGAAGGACGTCCAACGTGACCCGATAGCCAAACTAATCACAGAAATCACAAACAGAACCTTCACACCAGGTCAGTTGTAGGCGGGTCAACAACACCCGGTGCTGATGACCCGTAAGGTTCTGGTGAAAACTGGACAACTGTTTATGGAAGAAAGAGAGGAGGAAGGGGAGGAAGAAGGGGTGTTCTGTGGGTTATGGCGGTATGCTAGCAGGAAATGTTTCAATTTGACTTTGTTGGTCTGAAAACATTTAGCGTCACCAGATCATCATCCAGACAGAACCGGGTTTAGGTAGAAATATGAAAGGCTCTGGTCTTTGTGTTTATTTGATTCTTACTCAAGAAGCTTTGATGAAAATAGGTGTGGAGTCTTTACGCAGACGACAGAGTGTGTTCTAGTGTTGGTTGGTGGTGAGCATTGTGGTTTTTATCTAGGATAAAGTGTCTCAAAGAAGGTTTTAAAACCCTGAGAAAGACACCGGAGGCAGAGCTGGCGGAGCTTTAACCCTTCTTTAACCCGGTTTAACCCCAAGCTTTAAGGTTTGCTGGACCTGCAGCATGACCACACGGGAAAGCATCCTGCATCTCTGTGTGGAAGCTGCTGTTCAATCAAGTTTTATTCCATTCCATGTAAACCGGTACACCGGTTCCACCGGTAAAGACGCCTTCTGTGTTTTTGTGGCGTCGATAAAGGAGATGTTCAGAGATCCGACTGGCGAAATGATCTCCCTGTTTGAAGTACTCAGATGACCTTTCTGGAGAACTGATTTGAGTCCTTTTCAATCATTCTGTTATTTGAGACAGGGAACGGTGAAAGGGGAAAAGAATGAACCTCTTTTTGATAGAAGTTCCATCTTCTTTGATAAAATACCTAAACTGGAATCCAGTGATTTGCTAAAGTCTTGAATCAAATGTGTTTTGAGGTTGTTGTTGCAGCAAAGCAGATGTCCTTCTTGCTTTTCTTGTCTCCTCCTGCAGGTTTGGCAGTTCATCAGATAATCACCATCACTGTGTCTCTTATCATGGTCATTGCAGCCTTGATAACAACACTTGTCCTTAAAAACTGGTAGGAAAGATTCCTTTATGTTTCGTTTTTGCCTCCGTCTCTCACTCTGCAGCTTTTGGCAAAAAGACGAGGTATGATTTTATGTTTGCTTCATGTCTTTGGTGCGTGTTTGTGCAGCTGTTCGCAGTCTGCAAACGGGCGCCACAATAGCCATCAGCGGAAGATCCACCAGCAAGAGGAAAGCTGCCAGAACCTGACGGACTTCACTCCGGCCCGGGTGCCCAGCAAGGTGGACATCTTCACTGCCTACAACGACAGCCTGCAGTGCTCGCACGAGTGCGTCCGGACGGCCGTGCCCATCTACACGGACGAGATGATCCAGCAGACGCCCGTCTACAAGTCTGCTTACAACGGGAACAGGTACATGAACGCAGAGCCCGTCCAGCATGGTTCCAGCAGAACCGTCATGGTTCTGTGTGACTGTTCTTCACATTTATCTGTGCGAGGAGACGGAAAACCACAGAAACTTTCCTCCAGATACCAAAGTCAGTGCTGTCGAGGGATAGAAGGCGGACGCCGTTTTCTTTTATCCTGTGTTTCATCTCATCCCTCCACATTTCAGCAGCCTCAGCAGATTTCAGGTGGGATCTGGGGGGCCGCTTCCAGAAACAGACATGGGGGGGGGCAGTGAGATGTCAGAGCACCGGCAGTTTCTAGTGCCAGCAGCAGCCCTCTGAGGCTCAGAGCTGCCAGAGGTGATCAGATCCAAACCTGCAACAGCTTTATCAGGATTCCTCAGCAGCATTGGGGGGCAGGGGGTGTCACTGACGTCTTTATCAGCAACCGGATTGTTGTTAAGGAGTAAGAAACGTACGTAAAACTTTAGAATACATCCAGCTTTTATTGGTAAATGAATCCACATCAATGTTGTGGTTTTACTGTTTCTGAGGTTTAGATCAAATAAAGAAGATATGAAGTGGCTGAGCAGCTCCTGGAGGCGGAAATGTACCAAAAACTACCTAAAACATATATATGTGTACATACATATATATAATATGCCTTACGTGCACAGACCTACCCTACTAAATCTAATTGTTTTAAGTTATTTTGTTTGTTAAATAAATAAATATGTTATGGAAATGGTCAACTAGACATTAAACATAAACATAGATGAATATTAAAAGGAAAAGCTTCAACCCAAACTTCCAGCAGTGAGACTCAGACAGAAATTCCTGCTACTGAACAGTGAAGTTTTCCAGATTCTTGGATTTCTTCCAGATCATCAAGTTAAATGAAATCTGTGTCCAAACCAACAAGTCAACTAGAATGAATGTCAGATCCATTCACATGCTAGTTTCCTAAAGTTCACCACTGTTGTTTTTCCACATCCAGAGGATCCAAAGGGAACATTCTAGAACATTCTAGACTCTGGATGGTCACATGACTTTATTCACAGTCTGTCCACACATTGGACTGGAATGATGGACTGATCCGTGTTCATGACATCACACGTGTGTTGTTGCTGTGATTGGTTGGTTTACCTTATAGTGAAATAAGCCTACTGTACCTCAATCCAGATGGTATTTTCTACTATTGATTACAATCGATTGTTTTTATTGTGAAACGATTTTATGGGATCAGATTCTATTCAGCCTCAGGCAGATCAATCTGGTTGGCTCTTAGTAACAGAAATCGATTCATTGATGAATCCATTAATCAGTACTCTCCTGCTGTCGGCTTTATTACTTCCTTGGTTACAAAAAACCCCATCAGACGTAATCTGCTGGTCGTTGATATTGGCTGTTATTTTAAAGTGACGGTGGTTTGGATTATTGGAAAGATCTGAAAGGAAATGGATTCTAACCATCAAAATGGATAAAGATCTGCTTGGGATCAAATCAGGATCAGCTTAGAGTAAATCAAAAACTACACTGTACATTTAAAAAATTACTATTTTAAACTCAAAAGTACTCATTGTAAACTTTACATAGAAAAAACTGTTACCCAATGAAAAGTCATGTCTCTTTGTAACCGCTGCTGTTTTGATTTTTGCTTTTGTCTCAGTTTACAGTTTCGATTTAGAATTTTCATGTTTTTACTGACAGGCCTAATTTAAAATGGGGGCGGGGCTCTGAGGCCCCCATGGAGGGAAAGAGGTTCTGAGTATTTCAGCTCCAGAACGGTGAAAACCGTCTGACTGGAAGCTGAGACTGAAAGGAAAGACGAAGCGACAAAGAAAAGATGAACGTAGAAAACAGCAGCTGTTCCAACAACTAAACCCGACTTTCATTCAGCTTTGGGTCGGGTCCCGGCGGTCGGGACCTCCAGCTCCTCCAGCGTCCTTCAGGTGACATGAAGGTCGCCAGCTCAGCCCCCCCCTCATTCAGAGGATTATGGACAGAGGGGTTTAAGGACACATGCAGGCTTCAACACATGAACATTTACTGGCTGTCAGAGACTCAGCAGCTGATTCAGTCCAGTCTTCCTCGTCCCACAGTTTTCATGGTTAAAAGACGTCTGTGGTTCAGACGGAAGGCGGGACGGAGCAGCAATCTGGATGAAGCAGAGCAAAAGTCATGTGATCTTTGTTTTATTGACTTTTTACAGCCTTCACAACCTTCGTTTTTCAGATTCTGTTCATGCTCATGAAACTGAGACAGCAGTTCATTTGTAGAAGTGATCCTAGATGTCAGAGTTAGCTGGAAATGACTTAAAGATGCATCTAATTCACAGTTTCCTACATTATTTACACGCACCAACAGGAAGTGACTTCACTTCCTGTTGGTGCTGTTCTGCGGTTTGTTTCAGAACCGCTGAGCGACCTTTGTTCAGCGGCGCTCCGTTTCGTGTCACGCAACCCGTGACCCCAAAAGGGACTGAGCCGATTCTGAAGGGGGATGTTTTTCTTTCTATTCATAAATGAATGGTCTTTGTTACTCATTACTACGTAGAAAATCGGTCCAAGTCCAAGTCATCCCTACAGTCTCTTCAGTCTGGGAGGGTTAAACACTTGTGTGCTTAGATCGATGAGCGTTCCATGCTGACAGGGATGTTGGTCAGTCAGTCAATGACCTTCCTCTGAATCCACGCTTTCACGGTTCATCACCAAACGCTGCGTTTTCTTTCAGGTGTTTGTCATCAACTTGGTTCTTTTAGTCTGAGCTCCCTGTGCCCCCCGCCTCGTTCATCCCAGCCGCTGATCCACAGCCTGGTCGGCTGTTTTCGGCTGATGACACCCTGTTGTCTGTGTGTGCATCAAACCTTTGCCGTTCCAAAAATACTCACGCTGAGCCTCTACAAGAGAGCAAAAACATACGAGAATTTGTTTCCGTTGGTGGAAATAAAGTCAGGGGCCAAAGGGTTGAAAAGGGTTTTGTCTTCCTGCACAGCTCGACTCCATAAAGGTTGTTGTGTTCATGTTTTTTTTCATAACAGGCCCTCTCCCACTGAAAGGCAACTGATTCCTGTGGCCTTTGTGTCGGAGAAATGGTTCGAGATCTCTTGTTGATGACCTGGAGGCCTTGATGATGTTCTGGTGGAATAAAAGACATCTACTGGGGTGAGTTCTGCTCCACTTTGCTCGGAGACTTTGCCACCTCAACTCCCACGGTGCTGCTGCCCCAGTTTGGGAACAGAGGGAACTTGGCACATGTTTATTATTTGTGGCATGATTTCGCTTCTTCTCCTCCTCCACAGAAGTCAGAGCAGCGCTGCTCGTCTTTAGGGAGAAAAAACAGGTTTTAGAGATGAACTTTCTAATCCAAACAGGCATCGTTATCTTTTATGATGGCTTTCTCATGTTTACCCTTTAATAGGGGAGAGGACGCCGCGACGGCTGAATAACTACACCAAGAAGAACCGTGACTCTTCAAGCCTTTGAATACAGTCGATGGAGCTCATTTCTCTGCCGCTGACTGCCTCAGCATCCTACTGTAAAGAGCTGCATTTCAGAGCAAAGCTGCTTTTCTCCACAGCAGAATTACGTTTTTACGTCATCTGTGGAAAAGTTTGGATGTTTCAGAGGATGCAAACACTGGAGCTAAAGCAGAACTGACGCTTTAAGAAGCATGTGGTCCTTTCGCCGGGGGGGCTCCTCTCTGCTGTGTCCCCCTAATGAGCACAGCATCGCCACCCCCACGTGCCCACGGTCACCCTGCTCCCTGTCTGCTCCCCCCCCCCTCCTAACCCCCGGTGTAGTGATGGACAGACATGTTCCGGTTCGACCCGTGTTCAGAAAGCTATCAGTGTCAGAATTTCATCTTGGATGGAACATTTTCTGTCCAGCAGATCTTGCAGAAAAAGCTTAAAACCATAAACTACTCAAATTAGCAGCTTAGCACTCATATCCCCTACTTACCCCCCCTCTCTATTCTTATACTCGCCCCCCTTTTTCTTACACTTTTTTGTCTCTCTCTTCCCTCTGTAAAAAAATAAAACATATAATTGAAGCATAAAATGTAATGAATAAATAAAAAAACAAACGGGGTTTATACAAATATACCCCTGGCTATCAGAAGATTCATACCCCCCCATTGGAAAAGTAGAATCTGTCCAACACAAAAGGCCTTCAGCTCATCCGTTTGCTCAGCTGGTGGACACGTTAAGAAAAGAGAAGAAGCGTGTGGTTAATGCATGCAGCTTGACTGATAAACACAGTAACGGCCCCCACTGGCAGTGAGAGGCTGGTGCGGGGGGGCTAATGTTTGCCACTGACCCAGTGCATTGCCTGCAGGTGTAAAGGAGTCATTAGCTCAGTTTTCGTGCCCCCCCTGATCTCTGGATACGTGAATCAGCGACCGGCTCCGAGCCGGGACCGTCTGCAGACCCTCGAAGATCCGGTTCCTGTCTCCGGTGTTTCTGCGATGAAGAGAAGAACCTGCTTCCATGCTGGTTCATGGCCTCATCACTTCTCACACCACCGTCTGGACTCCACGTCAAAAATGGGTCTCCCCTTTTGCCCCCGCTCCAGTGGACTGACGTTCACCCCCCCAATTTGATCAGAATCTAAAGGAAGAACAAAGTGCAGACGAACCACACAGAAAAGAAGACGGTACAGAAGCACATCTGGAGAATCCACAACCCAGACTGAAACCAGGACCAGAACCATCATGGGGGGGGGCATAATTGATGGATGTGAAAGCTACAGCCCCCCCCCCCATTTACTCCTACCAAGAAACGATCTGCAAGAAGCGTCGATGGAAGTCTTGGGGGATTTTTTTTCTTTTGCGCCGATCAAACCGCAGTCCTACCAGCTGTCAGTCAGGACCGGGTCCGTTCTGTGTGCTGCAGGTTCTGTGTGTCTGGAAGAACCGGGGCGGCTGTCATGTCACGGCACCGCCTGGGATCATCGCACATGTCAGACCTGCGCGCGGATCACAGGCATTCATCTCAGGAAGCAAACCGGGGGTTTGTCCGTGACTCCAGGGGGACGCTGGTCACTGAGACACTCGTTTAGTTCATGGTAAACTCCACAGCGAAAGGCAATCCATCTGTGGGCGTGGCTAACAGCTGACAGCCACGACAGGAAGGAAGCTGGAGGTCAATGCCACTGAGGGGGGGTTTAGTAAACTGAACGTTGCCACCGAACTTTAGCCTTTTTATTAGCATCTCATTAACATGTGAAGCCAGAACACACATGACGTAAATTAAGCACTTAAATTATTTTTTATCAGACACTGGGTTTGTTCTGTGTAAAACGTACCGACATGTTTCATGAACTTCATTGAATCACACATGACGTAAACCCAAGATTAACATTCTTGAAGTCAAACTCCAAATAAATTATCCATTTTTCAAGTTTCCTTTTTTGTGTCTCCACAGGATCTCCTGGGAAACAAGAAACCCACGAAGCGACTCTTTTTGTAAAATAGTGTGTGCACTTCTTGGACGATGCTGAAGATTTTTATTTTTTTAGAGATTAGAGGAAAAGCAGCTCCAGCGCTGCTGCTCCGTCTCTCCAGGATCCTGCAGTCGTGTAGATTTAGGTCATGTAAAGATAGAGTGGAGAAGGAGGCAGACTGTGGACGTCATGGACGTCCGGAGGAGAAGACAGGAGCCTGCAGAGCTGCTTTGGCTGGAAGATGAACTGTTTCCTGAACAATGTGCCAATAATGCCAACATGTGCCACACCATGGAGAGAGTCGGACACCGAAGGACTGCGCTGGGAGGGATGTGGGACCGCCACGTCAACTCCTGCTACGCCGTGGTGTTTTTCTATGTTTTATAAAGAAATGTGAAAGTTCAAAAGGAGACAAATGTGTTTGAAAATATGTGAAATCATTTTAAGAAATGTGTTGCAAAAGAGTCAAAAAGATGTTTATATGAATCAATATTCTGTCCGTGTTGTGGAGCGGTAAAGGCTTTATTAGAAAGTTGACTTAGACAATTATTTATATCGGCCACATTTGAAATCTTGACAAATATAGTTATTATATTTATTTTTGTATACAGATGATTATGTCGGCCCCGCCCTCCGCTAAAACCGCTCGGCACCACATCCGCTCGCTCTGATCCGACTGTGTTCCCCTTCGGTTTACTGTCCAAACACCTGGACGACTCTGCAGCAGCATTAACCGCTTTCTCGCTGCTGGCACACAGGTCACTGTGCAAAGCATGCTGGGACTTCCCTGTGGTCTCCGGTGAGCGTGGGCCAAAGTTCAGACAAAACCTTCAAGTGGGAGATTCTAAAGCAGAACTGTAGGAAGGAAACAGCATGAGAGTAGGTCCAGACCAAGTTAGACCAGGTCCAGACCAAGGTAGACCAGGTCCAGACCAAGGTAGACCAGGTCCAGACCAAGGTAGACTAGGTCCAGACCAAGGTAGACCAGGTCCAGACCAAGGTAGACTAGGTCCAGACCAAGGTAGACTAGGTCCAGACCAAGGTAGACCAGGTCCAGACCAGGGTAGACCAGGTCCAGACCAAGGTAGACCAGGTCCAGACCAAAGTAGACCAGGTCCAGTCCAAGTCTGGACTAGGTCCAGTCCAGGTCCAGTCCAGGTCCATCCAGGTCCAGACCAAAGTAGACCAGGTCCAGTCCAGGTCTAGAATCCTGGTTGACTCTTTCCAGTATCGCAGCAGCTTTCTGCCTAAATGCTGAGGGGCGGGGCTACTTTACAGTCTGCCAAAAGAGTGAAAACACGACGACAAAGAGCCATGACCCCCCCCCCCCCCCCCAGTGCTTTGTCACAGTCCTTCAGAAAAATATCGACTCTCTCACCTGTCTGTCAAATCAAGTCCCGCCCCTGGCTGGTTGTGTGAGAGCCTCTGGTCGGTTCTGACCTTCAGGCTGACCTTTGCTGGCCCTGCGGTTCTGGTGTGTCACAGGTTTGAGTCCAAGCAGCTTTACTGGGTGGCAGACAGGAAGTCCAGGCAAAGCGCCCCCCCTCAGTGGACCAGTCTGTGTGAGCGTATAAAAAACACTGTGGTGCAAATCTGCTGCTTTGGCCCCCCATCACCCCGCCATGGGTGGCCCGCCCCAGCCTGGCGTGGGCGGGTCACGTCCTTAATGTTTCTTTTGAGGGAGAGCGTCCAGAGCGTCATGGCCGCTGCTGTATATTACACAGGTGTAAATGTATTTTCTATATATTTGCTTCTCTTTGTGTACAGGTGTGTTCTGTTTTTGCTGACCTCTTTCTGTTTGGAAAAGGTTCTGATTCTGGCCCGGTTGTGGACAGTGTCCTTGTTTACATGTGAATCTGCGGTATTTTCTTTGGAAATGTGCCACTTTCCAGCAGGACTTGTATTATAACTTCAGCCGAATGAATCAAACTCCAGTAAACGCCGTAGTGGTTTAAAGAAGGGGGGGCTGCTGGGATCGGGTTCTGGGTTCTGCTGTTGTTGTGCCAGTCCACTGGAAAATAAACCCTAATTGGCTTCTTTCAAAGGGGGTGGGGGGGTTAACAGAATCCAGGACAGGAAGTGCAGCGGCAGATCCGGGAGAGGAGCTGAGGTCGATCTGGAGGCGTGGCGTCCGTGTGAACGTGAAGCTCCGCATTGCCGGGAATCAAACCTCCGACCTCTGAGGTTAGTGCTGAACACTGACATGGCCTCCAAGAAAACACAGAATAAGCGTGTCGGTCTGGACTGAGATGGAGTGAAGTCCTGTTTCCGGGCGTGTCACGACCCTCACACCGGCCCGAGCCTGCAGGTAGACCTTCTGAAGCCTCGGCTTCGTTCTGCTTCGCTCACCGTGGAGCTTCTGGAAAATGAACCACCACTCACCTTTTTCTGTTCCACTTTGCTGCTGAGAGTTTTTGACAATCTGCATGACAGCATCTTTGTCTTTTTTGTTTCTTTGCTAACGAGAAAACCTCTGCAGACTCTCCTCACCGGTGTCCCTAAATGTGAACGTTAGCTCAGATGTTTGGGTCTCGTTTATGTTGGCGAGCCGCTGCAGGCAGGAAGAAGCCTTACGTTCAGGAGACACGGCGGCGAGGCGAGAACAGCCGAGGACGTCGGCACACAAACGCTGATGAAGCTGAGGAAACGACCCCACACCTCTGAAAGCATGAATGTGCTTTCCTGCTGAAAGGGAACCAATAAAAAGGCAGTCATAGTGGACTGAGGAAGCTGCAGTGGGCGGGGCTTTTCCCGTCTGTGCCTCTTCGTTAACCCGCAAAACGCCACTCTCCTTTTAGCACCAAGCAGTTATCCGTCAGCGAGGCTTCGGCTGCCAACATGAAGGATGGCCGGCGTTTCTGCTGTTTGCGTTTCAGACCTACGTCCGTGTTCTCAATCGACGGTGATTGAACATTTCCAAATCTGATCCCCACTTCCTGCCGGCCTGAGGAGAGGCGGAGCGGCTCATGACGTGGTTTAATCAAAGTGTGCGGCCGTCCGCTTTGTCCAGGAGACCATCAATCTTTCTGAACCCATTTCTTCGCTGCCCTTCCTTTTCCCTCATGAGTCCAGCAGGATCACACACTGTGCGCTTACTGGGGGGGGCAACGCGGCTCGGTACCGCTCCACCATTTCCAGTTCTTAAGTGTCGGTGCTTCTCCACGCTGTCGGACACGGAGCAGACCACTCCTGTGGCGAGACGCTGCCTGAAGGCCTCCGTCCACACACATGCTTAGACAGCAGCACACGCAGAAGACCCCAAAACACTCCAGAGGTCAGAGGTCGTCGGGTTTAGATGTTTCATGTTGTTCAGGGTGGACATGTCCACCATCAATCACAAACCATTTTGACCATAAACAACTCAAGTTGTGTTGTTGCCATAAAACTGAAGAGTTTGTACTTTGTGACTCTTTAACCTTTTATAATTGTGTTTAATATATCAATGAGTACCTCTGTTAACTTTTGTATAAGATCTATAATCTATAATCTCACGTCCACCGGAGAGCAGCTCCAGCCCGCCGCTGTGACGCCTTCCTGTTGTAGAATTTCATTTTCAGTCGTCTGGACCCCATTTTTCTTTTGGTAGTTTTTGGTAAACATTCAGACTTTCAGGTGACTTTGATTTGTAGTACTAAGCTCTGTATTTGCAAGCACTGTAAATGCGATTCTCATTGGATTTGTCTTCTGTACATTTAGTACTCTGATGTTACTCTTAATAAAAGGTTGAAAATACTGGATGGAGATTTTGCTTGAGGAGAGGAGAAAGCTCTGCATTCAGGGTCATCATACATGCATGCAATACATAACACATCCAAGACACGATACACTGAATCCATTTAACATGAAGTTGTCAACAAGAATTGAATGACTTGCTTAAATAAGGGATCATGGCCTTTGAAGTCTGCATTATCAGAAACTAACACACGCCGTTTAACCGTGCTATCTTGGATGACCCCACCCTTACATTGACGTGTTCTCCCTACCATGACAAAGGTGGATAAAGGTGGAAAAACTTCATGTAATCCATTGAACCAGTGAAGATCACAAAAAATTGATAAAAACAAAGGTTCAGAGCTCTGTCTAGTGAATCTAGATGACCACACTCCCAATGGTAAAGTGCCTAGGATAGAACAAGGGTTACGTCTGAACAAGAAGTGTCTTCATTTCTAATCAAGGACACTTCAAACGCGCTTATACCATGGTCACTAACCAAAGAAATCAATATTCAGTTTTTAGTACTTTATTCTTGGTTTTTAGGGTTTAGTTCACTTTTTTTCATAGAAAGCGGACTATTTACTACGTGATGCAGGGCATTGTCATGGTAACATGACTGAGCCGGTACCAACCAACGACTGCAGCGGCAAAGGAAAGAGATATCTATGCTGATGATCCTGATGTGTTAAATAAAGCATCAGATCAGAGAGAAAGTTCCCTCCAACTACTTGTTTCCGTCCAGATGATGAAGATAAGGTTTGTTTTAGTGATACAGAACATTTAAGCTCTGTGACCGGAACTACTTTTTTAGGTGTGCCTTATAGTGGTATATCACTTTTTAATGCACACCCAGCAGCCAATCAGAATCAAGGATTCACCCAGACAACGTATAAAACATGGTATAAGACAGGTCCTGCTGTTAGAAAGGCCTGAACCACGTCTGTTCTAGGTCACATCGACAATAAGATGCTAAAGTTTTAACATTATAATACATACAAATATATTTATAATAGTATTGTTTTCATGGAAAACAGAAAGACCTTTAGATTTCAGATGTGACATTAAACATAGTAGAAATGCGCTTTTTAAAAACGTATTTAACCAAAAAAAAACAAGAGAGTTTGTGCATGTCTCTTCAGATGGAGCCCAGATCAATACCAGTGACCAGAAAGGCAAACTCAGAAACATAAAGATCAACCAAAAAGAGGAAAACACTGAAATGGAGACAGTTTTCAGCAGCTGTGGAATCAGGAGGGGGAACAGCGTCTTTCAGGTCCTGAATCCTCTTTGCACCGTCTGGTTGGAGCCGCTCAGACAGACCCATCATTCTCTTGTCTTTTATTCTACTAACGTTTGTGGCGATTCATCAGGCCGTGTTTGCACAGCTGCTCTGCAGAGCGGCTGGACGTCTCAGGTCTGAAGACGTTTGTCTGACCCTCAGAGGACGTTCTCGCGTTCTAGCAGCTGGTGTCAGGTTCTTGCTGCTTCAGAGGTGTGGCAGAAGCTTTGGCCTCCTTTGGCCCGATCTTTGTCTGCTGCACATTCACAGCAGCCTTTACAGCACATTGATCCTCGGATCATCATTCATGAACCATCAAGCTGTGAAGCTGCTTGTAGATGAGACACCTGGAAATGTGCAGAGGTAGATGGGATTGGAGACTTTCAGAACCTCTTCTTTCAAACAGCTGTTAAAGTGAATCGATCATGAGGCAGTTTGTTTCAGGGTATTGGTGCTAGTGTCCGAGAGTTATGGTCATTTTATTCAGGTCAGACGCTTTTAGGACATTACAATAACAAGTGTCTGTAGATAAACAAGGATTTAGGGATGAAGGTGTCACTGATGCAGCAAATGTTCTTCTGATGAAGGCGTTCTAACGCAGCAGCCATTAATCATGGGATTGATTAAAGCTTAGTGAGCACTGTTGGACTTGCACTGTTCTCCAGGACGGCTGAGCTTCAAATAACTGGAGGAGGCCATAAGAAAAAGCCACCAAGTGGATCCAATGCCCCTGAAGGAGATGCATTCTTCCAGAGGAAGCTCTTGTTTTGTCTCTGCTTCATTGGCAAACAGCTAATCTGCAGCTTGTTCCTTCTTTGCATGGTTCTTTCAGAGTTCAGAGCGTTTTCAAATATTCTCTTATTGCTTGTCAGAGGTTCTGAACTGCATTCACAGGGGCTTCCAGCACCCATGGGTGCATTTCCAACCTTTCTCCTTTCACTCTGGATCAAATGAGACCAAATGGAGCCGGGTTCGTTCATGATTTCAACAGTTGGGTGGTTGCCCTGCAGGGGGTCATTGAAATTAAAATGAGGAAAAGATTCTATGACAAGGGCATCCTACAGACACTTCTGGATCACGTGCACACCACGTGCATGCGTGCAGTATTTGTATGCGGTCAGTGTGGTGTAAGGAGGCCGTACGACAGCATCACCCGTACGCCATAAGTGCGTCTAACTTCCATTATCCGTAGGAATACCTCACGATACTCTTACCACACACCACCATCTGTGTCAGACACTTCAGGATGTTGTAACATTGCAATCACACCAATTCCTGCAAATTACATAAAAACTGACATTTTTTAACTGCAAGAACAACAACAGAGTAGCAGGATTTTATAATAATAATAATAATAATAACCTAAAACTGGACCTTTTCGTGACAAATCTGTCTGTGTTCTCGGGACTCAAAGCAGCTGGAGCCAAATATGGCGTCAGCATCTTGTTTTTTCCAAACTGTTGATTCAATCGACACAGCAGTTTTTTCGTTTTTTTTTACCAGGACAGTAACTTTGTTCAGTCACTCCCACTTTGAAGCAGTTCCACCATGAAACTGTCCCTGCCGGTCAAGTGTTCAGTGGGGATCAAAGGTTTGGGCCCTCCAGGCACAGACTTCTATCATTGTGCATAAAGAAGCCAAGGAAATCTTCAAAGGGCATCAGATTAGAGATGAAACATTCTTGTCATTTCTAAAAGAACTTTAGGCTTTATCTCCATCATTTACGATTTCAAAATAACAGAAAACAAAACGATGCCGTGTGCAAAAGACGGAGAAACACACAAAGACTGGAACATCTGCTAGCAGAGACAGACAAGGCAGTGATGGCAACAATGGCTCAGACTTTAGTGGGTGAGACCGAGAGCAGACAGAGGAGAAAAACTCTGTCATTTATTCATATCTCACGTTTTAGGCTTGGCCCTGAAAGTCTATTGTCTTCGTCTCCCTCTCTCTGTTTTCTCATGCACTATGTAGATGGTTCCAACCCCCTCCAGAAGCATTTTTCCCCTTCGACGAATCAGCACTAGCAGAATGAGTCCGCCCCCTCTTGCCCCAAGGCCAGAATCTGCCCCCGGGGAGGTCTGCCGGGCCGCATTAGCATAAGGCTGGTTGGGTCAGTCCACACAGCTCCTGACAGGACTGGAGACCTGCTTCTCCTCACATCGGATTCAATCCTGCAGCCTTTTCTGCACGGCTGGACCAGACCAACAGGTCCGGCCGACAGCTGCCAGAGAGAGCTAACGCCGGCTGAAATGAATCCCTGCTGCCAAGCGACAGTCCTCGGAGAGCTGCCACCGAGCCAAGACGGCGCCGTCAGAGCCGATCGGCAGCTCCAGCCGAATGGAGAGTGGATCTGGAAGAAAGCATCGGCCACCTCTCCCATAGCTGGAACTGACACCACACAGAAGCCGGTCTGAGTCTGGTCTCTGTTGAACTGCTCCTGTAAGCAGCAGAGCTGACAGTGAAGATGCTTTCAGGACAGTTAAACTCTGTCATAACATGCATCATAAAACCCTCGCTGATGGCCTTCAAATCGGTTCTTGCTGCTCTGCATCTATTAGAACAGCATGGAAAAGGTCCTCCAAACAGCCCTTGATCAGTCTGAAGTGTGCAAATAGCACATATTATGAGCAGCACACTGTGCCCTTCAAAGTGAAGTGTTATACACTCACAAATGTCAAGAAAGGAAACATCCTCTCACAGCTGAGAGAGACGCTCCTTTTGCACGGAGAAAAGGCCGCCATCGCTGTTGTTATGGTAACAGTCTTTTAACACAGACTCTGCCAGATGTAGTTATCACACTCGGAGAGAAAGAATGTTCTTTCAGAAATCCTTCTTCTTCTTTTCAGCCAGTGGATGTCACTTTCTAATCCTTTTAGCTGGAAAAACAAACGCATATTGCCTGCTTGAAGCCACATTCTGTGCTGAGAGCATCAGTGTGACTCACCGTAAACACAGAAGCAGCACCGGCAGCACCGCTCCGTCCTCACGTCCGGAAGGTCCAGTTTGCTGGGATTTTGGCTGAAATGTCACAATGGGAATTATTATTAATATCTATGGTTAATTTAAGCTCTGACATTTCATTTTAACAGCGATTCCATTTATATCATTGTTTGTGGTTGCTGATCCAGTTCATAGTCGATGTTGGTTCCTTTGGAACAATTTGATTGGATCCGATCCTCTGCCCTGCAGTGGATCCAGATCCTCTTGATCCAAACTCCCTCCAGTGAGACTCAGACAGAAATTCCTGCTACTGAACAGTGAAGTTTTCCAGATTCTTGGATTTCTTCCAGATCATCAAGTTAAATGAAATCTGTGTCCAAACAAACAAGTCAACTAGAATGAATGTCAGATCCATTCACATGTTAGATTCCTAAAGTTCACCACTGTTGTTTTTCCACATCCAGAGAATCCAAAGGGAACATTCTAGAACATTCTAGACACTGGATGGTCACATGACTTTATTCACAGTCTGTCACACATTGGACTGGAATGATGGACTGATCCGTGTTCATGACATCACACGTGTTGTCCGCTGTGATTGGTTGGTTTACCTTACAAGCCTACAGTCTAAATCCAGATGGGATTGTCTAAGGCCGAGTTTTGGACAACAAACGTTCATCGTGTATGACAGCTGAGAGACGCCGACGGGAGACAAACTGCAAGTTCTAAATCCTACCAAACCTGAAAACAGGGAGTGAAGACAGACAGCGACAGCTTCACAAAGCAGGAAGAAACACACAGACAGCCCTTGCCACTGGTGATTGGTGGTGATGTCATGGGGCTAAAATAGCTCCTCATTAGCGGCTTTGTAGCAGGTCACATGATTAATGATCAGCAAAGATTTACAATCCAATTAGAGCGTCTGGGTGTGGAAGAAATGATTCACCTTTGAGGGGGAGACATCAGTGAAGACACCCAAGTAGCTCCTCTGGCAGGTTCTGTGCCTGTGGCTGATTGATGCTGAGGACTGCAGAACGCTGGATGCGTGTCCAGACCCGACACCATCCGTCACAAACCTGTTCGATTCCTGACATAAACCCTTTTATGGACTGTTTCTCTGCTTTGTGCTGCCAGAGAAGCAGCAGGAAGCAGACCTGTCTCCATCGACCTGCATGTCTCTGGGAAAGACGTGGAACAGCGCCACGCTCCACGCTCTCCGTCCGGCCTGCAGCTGATGAAGATCCTCCAGCGTTTGGTTTCTGCTCAAAGTCTGACTGAATTCACAGCAAACCAACGTCTCTGTTTCTTTGCTGACTTCAGGAAGATGCTCGGAGCTGAGAAACTGCTGAGTCAGCGTCTTCACCGCACAAACAGACACCCCCCCACACAGACTGTTGTCCCACAATGTTAGAAATACTAACTCACACTGAGACACAAACAAGCTGACATACAGACACGGAGACTCGTCCTTCCATCCTCCATCTCTCGTTTAGGGTGACGGGTTTTCTGGACCCCTGCAGCTGCTGAAGGGCAAAGGGGGGTACACCCGGACAGATTACCAGACCGTCAGGGTTAGGACACGGAGACAAACCACCAAACACTCACATCTAGAGTGAATCATGACCCCATGAATCCGGTTTCTGGATTGGAGCAAGAAGTCGGAGAACCTGGAGAAAAACCACGATGCACCAGGAAAACACTCGAGCTCCACACAGAAAGGACCGAGTGGGACTTGAACCCGGGCCTTCCTGCTGTGAGACTAGAGGGCTAACCACTGCACCATCATGCAGCTTGCACTGAGACTTGCAGAACTCTGAACTGCAGTAAACTATGAAGCGTGATGTCCGTTGATGATGTTACATCAGATCAGACCGAGCAGCAGAGGAGGCAGATCAAAGGACTCGTTCAATCTTCACCATTCAGCCCCTCATCTTCCTCCGCCGTCCATTCAGTCTCTGCTTTCCAGCAGATTGACTTCAGGAGATCCGCCCTTTCTCATCAATGCCGTCTCTGTGACTGAGCCCCTCGCTCTGTCACGCAGCATTGTCCCTTTGGAGGCTCTGATGTAGGTGTCCCTGAGCCTCCGCCCTGATGGGGGGGCCATCGGGAGAGCTTTCATGATGGTCGGTTTGTGACACAGAAAAGGACAGGTTTCTGTTTCAGTGACATCCAGAAGTGCACAGTCGTGAACGTCTGTTCAGCTTGGTTAGGGCTGTAGAGGTCCCACATCCTGAAACTAGGATTCAACAGAGCTGAAGACGTCAAAGGGATCAAAGTACGGAGCCCAAGACCTGACACGGCTAAAAACATAACAATCATTTGTTCCCACAAAATAATCATTTGCGTAATAAATTCTTCAAAAACACGGATGTGATCTCTATTGTAGAAGGTTCATTCACATCCCGGTATGCTCGCCGTCCCGCCGCTCTAGCCACTTTCTGCCGCAACATCCGTGTCTCTGTGACCCACATTAAGAGGGGGACAATAAAAACAAGAATCAAACTACAGGATCTATTGGGATCTATTTATTATTGCCTCCATGAAAATAAGCAAAATCTAAAAGATTTGGGACGCCCCAGCTGGCTGATTCCCCATAGTGCAGCGGCTCTCCATCTGCCGACACGGCAAACTAAAAGCAGCTCTTGAGTTGGTCGTGTCGGCGTGCCGGCAGACGGACAGCGGCTGCGGTTGTTGTAGTTTAGCCTCAAACGGGAATGATAATGTTCAGGACTTGCTGAGGTAACATGTCTTTTATTAACACATTCATTAGCAGTCACTTTATATCCGAAGGCTCCCTGCTACGTATCCCATCATGCAACTCTCATATCCCATGGTGCATCTTGACCAAACAACATGTCCCTGTACCTGTGGTGCATTCAAATACAACAGGATACATGTATGTCAAAGTATTATTTCGTAGGAACCTTTTTTTCCATGTCAGGTCCCGGGCTCCTTATCAGTGAGTGAGAAAGTGGAAGAAATCTTTTCTGTTGCTCTAACCAGGAGCCCTTCTTCAGAGACTCGGCTCGTGCACTTTAACACCATAAATGTTAAAGACTTTTTGTGTTGATGCACTTTGGAATGATGGAGGGAAATCTTTGGATTGTGCAGCAAACCGGAAGCAGAAAACAAGGTGGGCGGGGGGTGAAATGAAATGTTCCCGCATGTCTTAATCTCCAATGACTGTGCTTTGCTCAGAAGTGTCTGTAAGTTGATGCTCATTGGCTTCACACCTCAGCGCGTTTATGGCTCTCAGAATGTTCCCACCTTTCCAGGTCAGCTGTTCTGGCCCCCATCAGCTGCCGTCCTCCTGCTCCGCTTACAGCCTCACTCTGGCTTCATTTCTGCTCCTCCTCATAAGAGAAGTGTCGGTCTGCAGTCTGGGTTTGATTTTAGACACCTGTTCAGCAGCACATCGCCTTCCTGCTACTCCCACTCCGGCTCTGACGCCGCATCAGCATCTGGGCGCCTCTGATTCTCAAATGACGAAGATAGGGCACATCTTTTTACTCAGGCTTTTAACTCCAGTGAGCATATCTAGTGGGCCAGCTTGTTCATTTTATTAATCTTATTCTTTTATTGTTTTATTGCTTTTATTGTTCAATTGATTTTATTGTTTTGTTGCTATTGTTTCTTTATTGCATCGTATTGTTTTTGATTTTAGTTGATTTTATGTTAAGCACTTTGGTTGCCCTGGCTTTTATAAGTGCTATACAAATAATACATTGATTGATTGATAGGGCGCATTTACTGTTCTGTAAAGTGGGCAGATGAGTTTCTTCTTTTGTAAAACATCATTTCAAACAGCGTCAGGGTTCCTGAGTCTGTCTCAGACAGTTGGCTGATATCCGATGAGGCCAAGTCCTGGAAATCCAGGAAGTCCTGCTAACTACGGCCCTCATGAGCCAACCATCCCTGTGTGGAACCAACGGCCAGAGCAGCACAGGTATCAGCACATCATCCACGGGCTTGGAACATAAACCAAAGCTTTCTGTGAATTCAAAAGAAATCAGGAAAATGACAAACGGGACTGTTTTAACCAACTTTGGATGTAGTCTTGGTCTTCCTTTGACTGTTTATGTCCAGATGTGTGCTACTCTGGATTTCAATCTTATCAAAGTCAATCTGAGCAGACGTTGGCTCCAAGTCCTCTCCCAGTCACAACAAAAGCAATCACACACAACTACACACAACTGCACACACAACCACATCAGCTGATGAAATGGAGCCCTTTCTGAGGTTGGTCGCAGATAGCATCGCTCTACCCTGACAAAGCATTTCAACCTTTGCTTAACCACAAGTGTCGTCATTTCTCCACGACTCCAAGGTGATCCTGTCAGCTTCTTCTGATGTCTAAGTGACCTGTTTTTGACCAAAGACTGGAATCTTCTATGAGTCAAAGGAGTTTCTTCCAATCAGATGTGGTTTCAGGACATCTGCAGGTCTTCAGGTTGTTCAGTGATTTGATGTAGAGACTAAAACCAGCATCAGATGTGGGATCAGATTAATAATCTGGAAAGTCAGAGCAGTGTCCTCTCAGCCGTGGCCTTTTCCTCCTTTCTTTGTCCAGATTAGTCTTATTTTTGCTCCATCTGACATATTTCCTTTCAGGCGCTAACTGCCTGCTGGGAACAGATGAGGTGACGTGCTGTGACTGCAATCAGAGAGAAGTTAAGCATTTTCATATTTTGCAGACAGAGTCCCGCCAGCGTGACCTTTGAGTGGTTTCTATGGGACTTCCCTGCATCTGATCAATAGCCCTGCTGCCCCGCTGAGGACCGGGCCACTGCGCTCACGTCTCCATTTCCTCCTGCTGTCACTACAGAACCGCCTCTGCAGGGATCAGAGAATGAGCCCAACACACCGTTCAATTAGAGAAAAACACACAAAACGCCAGCGTCAACCGCACTTTCAGGCGCCTCACAGTCATCAACTCTGATTCTTTTAGGTAAGGAGTGGCTTTAGTTACACAAACCAAAGACTTGCCTTTTCAGAATCACTTCAACACTCAGCAGGTGGGGGCATCTTATTTTCTTTTTCTACTGGAGTTTATAGGCTGTTGTAATTATGCTGTTATATATCCCTAATCTGCCTAATTTTAAAATGTTCTTCTTATTGTGAAGCACTGGAACTGTGAGGTGTTGTTAACCCTTGTTCTAGTCTAGGCACGTTAACATTAGGAGTGGGGTCATCTAGACCCACTAGACAGTGGGGTCATCTAGACCCACTAGACAGAGCTCTGAACCTTTGTTCTTCAATGATTTGTGATCTTCACTGGTGTCCATGGATTACATGAAATCCTCTCCACCTTTATCCACCTTTGTCATGGTAGGAGAACACCTCAATGGAAGGGGGGGGGGGGTCATAGGATGGCTTCTAATTAAAGTTTCTAAGTTTCTAATTAAAGTTTTCATTAATTCATTTATCTTCTAAACCCTCTTTCATCCTTTTGGGGTCACAGGGCTGCTGGAGCCTATCCCTGCCACTCGTGGGTGAAGGTAGGGGACACCTGGACAGGTCTGCAGTCTGTCACAGGACCACCATGCAGCCAGATTTAGGAATTTACTTATTTATTCAAAGATGGCGACGACCACAGAGCTCAGACATCAGCGTCAGCTTAGCCTGAAGGTTTGCTTTGCAGAATGAGCCAAACTAAGTCAAGGTTTCTGCACAGATGTGGATCAATGGATGACCGAACCATCTAAAGACCTTTTCCATTTATGACCTGTGACAGCTATGTCATAACTTCACCCCCCAATGATGACCAGTCCAAGAAAAGTCACATAAAAGGGTGGAAGTGTCTGCCAAAGACACTGGAGCTCAGCTGGAACATGATGAGCTCTACCTGAGCGTCAGATGGAGTCTCTGCTACAGGTAAAGCTCACTTTTCTATGTCATCCTCCTCTTTTCTGTTTACTGAGAGGGAGTTCTCCTTTAGAGGGGGAGGAAATAAGGAAAGCGGGTCAGGACAGCTGGGAGGACAATAATGGCCCATCAACAGTTTGGAGCTGTTATGACCATCCCACCTACTTACTGTCACCCACCGCCTCCCCCGCCTCACGCTGATCCAATGTTGTTTAATTACCAGCCGACTGTGGAGGCTCAATGATCTATTTAATAACTCATGGATTTGGCGCTTTCGCTCGGACTTCTGCTGTTCTGCCAGGCAGCTCCGTGTGCATCTGACACAGATCACTGCTGGTGGAGCTCCGCCCACCTGGTGCAACTGGTGCTGGTGGAGCTCCGCCCACCTGGTGCTGATGTTCTCCCACCACAAAATCCCAAATTACAAACGCTCTCCAGGAAACTAGAAAAGAGCTTTTTCATTCGGTATTTATTCCTTTAATGACTCCAAACCCCAAAGCCTGCGACACCACCCTTAACAGCAGTAACACACATGCACGCACATGCACACACACACACACACACCATCTGCTGTATCACCAAACAGGAACTGGACAAGCTTGGTGGGAGTTCCTGCCATGTCAACACGTGTGCAGAAACCGACGGCGTGTCGTGTTGTTGTCGTCTCCTGACAGTTTGAGTGGAAAGGTTTGGATAATTAACAGCCATTAAAAGGTAGCTGAGATTCCCGCCACCGGGGGACGTGGAGCCAGGCTTTACGGTGGCCGGAAGCAGCTTTCATCCTTCCAAGACTGTGAGTCCTCATCAGCCCGGAGAGCTGGCGCTGCGTAGTACACGGCCGCCGCCCCGCCTGCACGCATCACCACCAACAGTCAGTCAAGCAAATCTCCCATGAATCATTCACACTTCCCTTTGATCTTCCAGGGACTGAAGGGGAATGCTCAACATGCAAATGGATTACAGGCCTACACCAGTCCCTTCCAGCCAATTAAACACACGCTGCATAATATCATTACATCACACTGTTTTCCAAACGCAGTTTGCTAAAACAGCTCACTTCTGGCCAAAGTTTCATCAATATTGCATGCATCTGCCCCAATTCTGAAGCTTTTTCCTGCTGAGAGGAAGAGGGGCTTCAACCACATTTCCACCAGTCTGTGACTGTTCCTGGATGTCCAGCTCTCTGAGACGCCCCTCCATCGCCGGTTCCCGCATCTGCACACCGGCAGGACCTCAGAGGAGGCGGTTTGAGGATCATCAAACACTGGTGCCCCCCAATGAGGAAGGGTTGGGTTGACCTGCTGGAGGAGGGAACTAAAAGCTACAGAAGCTTCAGATAAAGACAAGAGATGCTGTTTCACAGAAAAAAAAAAGGATCAGCTGGGGAGTTTTATTCAACTTTATGTGCACGCAGAAAGAGAGCTTTGAGCAGAAAATAACCCTCCCATGATGATGAGCATGCTGACAGTCACAAAGCAAAAACAAAAGAACATCCCTCTGCCGCTTTAGAGGCTTTGGATTCATTCTTCCATTTTGTGAGGATTTTTTTTTGGTGAATGAAGTGTTAGTAATACATCAGCTTCTGTTTTTATCTTTCAACATTAAAATACAGTTAACCCTTGTGCTATCCTATAACCCCCCCCCCCCTTCCATTGAGGTGTTCTCCTACCATGACAAAGGTGGATAAAGGTGGAGAGGATTTCATGTAATCCATGGACACCAGTGAAGATCACAAATCATTGAAGAACAAAGGTTCAGAGCTCTGTCTATAGCAGGGGTGGGGAACCTTTTTGGCAGAGAGCCATGAACGCCACATATCTTAAATGTAATTTCTAAAGAACCATACAGTAATGTAGCGTTCCTCTCCCACACTGAGGCACAGAGACTTAACCTCTTTTAAGGTTATCTATTCTGGTTACTGTAGACTCACAGGCAGATGCGGCAGCGTGTTTTAAGCTTTGACAATCCCTGTGCGATTCACCTTGCTCCCTGTGCCCCCCCCCCGCCTTGTTCCTCACACGTCCCGTCCTGCAACTGCAGCTCTTTCTCAGAGACAGGAACGCGCAGCTGCAGGGACTGCAATTCACAGGTTTCAGGCTGTTACAAACTCTGTGAAGTAATAGATAATAGTAAACTGATAGTGGAGCAGGTTTTTTGTTCTCCAACTCCAAGCCCCTACCACTGCACGCCCCCCCCTGGCATCGCAGGATGGACTGGTCTAAGGAAAAAAAAATGGTATAATTAAAGATTTGTCTGCGAGCCACATGTGACCATCAAAAGAGCCATATATGGCTCGCGAGCCGTAGGTTCCCGACCCTGGTCTAGTGGGTCTAGATGACCCCTGATGAATCCCTGTTATCTGTTTTATCACCAACATGTTGTTGAACATCCCAACATTTTTGTTTCAGCTTTTTGTATTTTCAGAGGGCAGAAGAATGGATGACCTTTCACCTTTGAGTGAAAATGTAGCGTTTGCCTCCAACATGGTTCCAAACATCCACAGATCTGCTGCTGCTGCTGTTGTTGCTGCTGCTGTTGTTGCTGTTGCTGCTGTTGTTGCTGTTGCTGCTGTTGTTGTTGCTGCTGTTGTTGCTGCTGCTGCTGTTGTTGCTGCTGCTGTTGTTGCTGTTGCTGCTGTTGTTGCTGTTGCTGCTGTTGTTGCTGTTGCTGCTGTTGCTGCTGCTGCTGTTGTTGCTGTTGCTGCTGTTGTTGCTGTTGCTGTTGTTGCTGTTGCTGCTGTTGTTGCTGTTGCTGTTGCTGCTGCTGCTGTTGTTGCTGCTGCTGTTGTTGCTGCTGCTGCTGTTGTTGCTGCTGCTGTTGTTGCTGCTGCTGCTGTTGTTGCTGCTGCTGTTGCTGCTGCTGCTGTTGTTGCTGCTGCTGCTGTTGTTGCTGCTGCTGTTGTTGCTGCTGTTGTTGCTGCTGCTGTTGCTGCTGCTGCTGTTGTTGCTGCTGCTGCTGTTGTTGCTGCTGCTGTTGTTGCTGCTGTTGTTGCTGCTGCTGTTGTTGCTGCTGCTGTTGTTGCTGCTGTTGTTGCTGCTGCTGCTGTTGTTGCTGCTGCTGTTGTTGCTGCTGCTGTTGCTGCTGCTGCTGTTGTTGCTGCTGCTGCTGTTGTTGCTGCTGCTGTTGTTGCTGCTGTTGTTGCTGCTGCTGCTGTTGTTGTTGCTGCTGTTGTTGCTGCTGCTGCTGTTGTTGCTGCTGCTGTTGTTGCTGTTGCTGCTGTTGTTGCTGTTGCTGCTGTTGTTGCTGTTGCTGCTGTTGTTGCTGCTGCTGTTGTTGCTGTTACTGCTGTTGTTGCTGTTGCTGCTGTTGTTGCTGCTGCTGCTGTTGTTGCTGTTGCTGCTGTTGTTGCTGCTGCTGTTGTTGCTGTTACTGCTGTTGTTGCTGCTGCTGCTGTTGTTGCTGTTGCTGCTGTTGTTGCTGTTGCTGTTGTTGCTGTTGCTGCTGTTGTTGCTGTTGCTGCCCCTCTATAATCATCTTTTCTGGTTTGTTGTCATGCAATAGGAGATGAAGACAGTGTAGAAGGCTTGTTTTTTCAGCGGCCGCTGTGTTTGTTTCTGCTGAGTTTTTCCTAATTGCCTCCCAATGGAGTCTTACTGCAGTCAGACAGAGCGGGAGGAGGGTGAAAGGAAGGAAGAAGGAATCTGGAGACAGCATTGGGAAAAGATGGGAAGAAAGACGGAGCGTCATCTGGAACAAAAAGACAGGAAAAGACAGAAAACAGAGCCAGATGAAAGAGGGGGGGAGTGCGAGAAAAGTAGCACACCTACATCTCCAGCACAGCAGACTCTTTAAAAATGCACCAAGCAACTGTTTCATCCAGACTTCTTACAAGAAAAGCTAAAGAGGATCTGAACTGGAAGCATGCATCCAGCACTGACACTGGAGTCACCACAGTCTCAGAGGTTTGGAGCTTTCACAGGAGCTGCTGAGATCTCAGCGTGATCTCTCCTTCTCTGTTTCAGATCAGACCCAGAGGGTCAGCTAAGCTGTTCTAGAACAGACCTTTGCTTCTTTTACTTTCTCATTTCCCTCCTGAGCTCAGCCACTGTCCTGTCTGCTGTGGATTCAAACATCTGTTACCACTCACTGCTTTATTTTCGTGACACCATAAGGTAGAGAAGTTCCACCTGCTTGAAACCCTCCAGCAGCCGCTCATAAAAACAAAATAAAGATGATGCAGATACTTTAGAATTTGGGTTTCAGTGGGAAACTTCCACCCAAATGCAGAGAGCAGCAACGTCTGACAGGAAACACGTGATCAAGAATAGAATAGAGAGTAGAGGACAGAACCCCAGTTCCCCATACGTTCTCCAGCTTCTGCTGAGGGTTAAGCATTGGGATCAGCTCAGGGCTAGGCTTTAAATAGGGGGGGGGAATCTTATCTGTAGTCTGTGGGTTCAGTCATGGATAGGTTGCAGTGCAGGCGGGATCTGGAGGTCCCTTAAAAAATATTTGAGTGGTTGCAGTGGGATCAGATCCAGGGGACGGCCGTGGTGCAGCGGTAGGGCGGTCAACCCAAGATCGTAAGATTGCAGGGTCGATTCCAGCCTTGCACGACAAACTGTCCCTGGGCAGGACACTGAGCCCCACTTTGCCTCTGGTGGGAGGCTGGCGCCTGTGTTTGTGACTGTAAGGTGCTTTAGGCCTTGACGGTAGGAAAGCGCTTTATAAGCATACGCCATTCACCATTTAGATCATCCTTGAAGTGTCTGTAGTGAAAGAGTCAGGTCAGGTGGTAGATGGCCTGTCCGTCCTGGGGGAGGATCCCTCCTTCATGTGGACACCCCTGAGGTTCCTTCTTTCCAATCTGGTTTTTTTAGGAGATTTTCCTTACCGAGAAGGAGGGTCTAAGGACTGAGATGTTAGTTTAGTCTGTTTAGTTTAGTTTAACCATTAACTATTGAATTCTAAGACTTCATGTTCTTATGATTCATATTTACTACACAATCACAGGCATGAAGCCCGTTGAGACGACTATGGTTGTAAATATTGGGCTATAGAAACAACATTGAATTGAATTTAAACCTTTTTCTAAACTCCTAAATCGATCACAGCCTCACAGGACAATCCAGCTCGGTTTGATGTTCTGCTGTTCGGGCGGCGCCGTGAGAAAACCAGGTGCTTCATAAATAAATGGAATTAAAGTACCAACCTCTCGTACCCCAATAAATATAAATGTAGGTTTCCTCCTTTAAAGGCTGCATGAGGCGATCGGTCCCCCTTGCCTGTGTCGACGGCTTTGACTCTGAATTCATTTACTCTAAAATCTCTTTTTGGAAGAACCCGTTTTTCAGGAGTCCTGATCATTTCCATGTTTATTCCTCCTGACGCGTTCGTGTCCTTTAAAAATGGATTATCTGGTTGAGGTTGCAGCTCCTGAACGCAGCACTTCCTCTCCTCACAGTCTTTTACAGTTTTCTCAGATCCTCCTCAGCTGAAGTTTGGTACGTTCAGGTTTCCGCTCATGGAGCGTCAGGATGTCTTCCAGAATGGACCAAACCCGCCGACCACGTGCACGGAGGGGGGCAGAGGGAGTGCAGCGGGCTGATAACCCTGAAGTCTGTGTTTCTAAAGGTTACGTGTTTCTGAGTTTCATTTGAGTTTTATGTCCACGAGGACAAAAACTACCAAGACAGAACAAGGAAACAACACAAACGTTTGAACAGTGCTGAGTGGACACAAACTCATCTCTGAAAGTCTGCCGCGTCAGCAGGCCTGAGCACGGAGGGGGGGGGACAAAGAGCCGCTTTCCTTCCTTTTTTGGATTCTGTTTTCTGTGCCGTCCAGCAGTGACAGCTGTCGCAGTAAGGGGACTGCATTGAGGATGCATTCGTCTAAAGTGGAACACAGGTCAGGATGCAGAGATGCAGATGCTTCTCGTCCATCCAGAACATCACAGCAGCAGCAAAACCAACAGGGAACTACAGACCATGAAACTGTTCAAAGATGGTCCATGTTGGTGTCACATGACGACAGGCTGACTACCAGGAAACTAGTCACTGTGAACGCGCTTATCTTCTCTGAACGGCTTCGTCTGATGCTTTTTCTGACGTTTCTTTAAAACAGCAATCTCCTTAGTGCTAATTATTAAATCATCTTTACTTTATATCTTTCAGTCTCACTGCTGTCAGGTTTTTACTTTTATATTCTTGATTCCAGCAGCAGCTTTCTGTTGTGTGTGTGTGCATGTGTGGGTGTGTGTGTGTGTGTGTGCATGTGTGTGCATGTGTGTGTGTGTGCATGTGTGTGTGTGTGTGCATGTGTGTGTGCATGTGTGGGTGGGTGTGGGTGTGTGTGCATGTGTGGGTGGGTGTGGGTGTGTGTGCATGTGTGGGTGGGTGTGTGTGTGTGGGTGTGTGCATGTGTGTGTGTGTGTGTGTCAGGTTTACAGTAACACAGTTTCTGGACTGTCTGCTCTAAGAGAACTCTACCTACTTTATTCTGACATGAACAGAACCAAAACCAGGTTAGCGGGGTAACCGGGTCAAGAATGGCGTTCTCAGTGAACAGACTCCACCCCAGGGAGGCTCTTCGCTGCAGAGAAAGAACTGTGTCTCTGAACGGAGGTTCTGTTGGAAACTATTCATGTTTCAGATAGAAGGCTTACATTTTAATGTGTTCTATTTTCAAACTGGTGCATTTGAAATAGAAGCAAAGCGACTTTTCTAGCTCTGTGGCACAAAGTCCAACATGAAGAAAATGATGAAATCCTTCAAGAGGAGAGAAAGTTCTTGTCAGATTCCAGTTATGATCAGGTCTTCACGCTCTGAAAGCAGAAAACTTTATATCAACATCAAATTTCAAACAGATAAAAACTTTTCTTTAGTAAGTAAGTAAATCTTTATTTCTATAGCACTTTTCTCAGAGAGCGACTCACAAAGTGCCTCACAATGTTAAAACAATATCAGATCAGTAGTGAGACCCAATAAACGCACACAGGCATAGAAATAAACAAACAAACACGCAGAAGTGAACACAAGTAACAGTCAGCTAAAAGCTCTCCTAAATAAAAATGTCCTAACTTGAGCTTTAAAACACTCGACTGAGTCAATCTGGCACAGAAACAGGGGGGGTCGTTCCAAAGTCGGGGAGCGACTGCCTGAAAGGCGAGGTCCCCCCAAGTTTAAAATCAGTTTTTGGAACACAGCAGATTTTTATCAGTGGACCTCAAAGAACGTGCTGGAGTGGAGGGAGTTAAAGGGTCAGAACTATAGATCGGGGTTTGTCCGTGCAAGGCTCTAAAAACTCAAATCAATTCTTAAAATCTATTCTAAATGTAACAGGAAGCCAATGTAGAGATAAAAGCAGGGGGGGGGGGGGAGCATGAGTGCCTTGCAGCAGAGATCTGGACCAGTTGGAGACGTTTAGCCCTTGTGCTATCCTATGACCCCCCCCCCCTTCCATTGAGGTGTTCTCCTACCATGACAAAGGTGGATAAAGGTGGAGAGGATTTCATGTAATCCATGGACACCAGTGAAGATCACAAATCATTGAAGAACAAAGGTTCAGAGCTCTGTCTAGTGGGTCTAGATCAGTGTTCCCCAACCTTTTTCATGCCACGGACCGGTATGACGTCACACAAACTTTTGTCAAAATGTTGTCATCAGGAGCAAAACTTATTGCCTCTGTCTTGTTAGGGTTCAGGAGTAAATGGTTGTCATTTAACCAAACTCTAATGTTGGCCAAGCAGTCTAGTAGATACGATAGATTTGTGTAATTATTTTTTCCAAAGGAGCAATAAAGTTGAATGTCATCAGCGTAAAGATGATAAGAAATAATAGAAAATTTGTTGATGAGTCTCCCTGACATGGTACCGCGAGATTCAGATTGACCCAAGCGCTGGAACCCGGAAGGTGACTCAGAGACTGGAGGTAAGTTAAAATGATTTAATTTCACTGAAGGTGAGTAATGGCTTATTCCAGGAGGAGGCATGGCGGCTGGCTGGAGAATGATGGCAGAGAGGATCCAAAGCGTGACTCGTGAGACCAAAGGGCGGCGACCAGGTGAGTGCCCGTGGAGATTCTCCCTGTGACGGAACGAGAGGCAGAATTAATAAGGCGTAACTTGGCAACACACAGGAGCATGAGCAGACCAGTCTAAGCACCGTGGGAGGAAACAGCGAACTGGCGTCGAGTGATGATCCAGATGCTCCTTAAGAAGGCGGCGGCGAAGATGAGGTAATTGAAGGCAGCTGGTTGCGTCCAAAACAGAGCAGGCGGGGGAGGGGGAGAGTAACTGGCAGAGGCACCATGACACTCCCAAGGGGAATCATGTAAAGAGTGAATAGAATGGGTCCCAATACAGAACCTTGGGGAACGCCACAAGACAGGATTTTTGCTTCTGAAGACAGAGAGTCAACACAGACCTTATAAGATCTACCACTGACATAGGAGACAAACCAGCTTAGAACAGAACCAGATAAACCGTAGTCGTTATGAAGACGTTCGATCATGATTTCGTGGTTTACAGTATCAAATGCAGATTTTAGGTCTAAAAGAATGAGAACAGTGTACTGACCAGACTAGAGCTGTTTCAGTTCAGAAAGGAAGGAACAGATCCAGACGTTAAGGAGAGATTTATGAGGTCAACCACGGCAGCACCAATACTCAAACACTTTGAGAAAAATGGGAGTTGGAATTATATCAAGAGGGCAAGATGAGGGCTTGATCTTATTGAGCAGAGAATGGATGTCCTCCACTGTGACTGGAGAAAAAGTAGACCAAGTCTGTGTCCTTATCATCTCTATCAGTGATGACATGTTTGGTGTATCTCTGTTTCTGGTTGTTTTTCAGGGTTCCTATGGGATTTGTTCATCAAAAACAGAACTTTAGGGAACAGGAGAAACTCCATCATGGTTCTGACTCAACCTGCTGAGGTTTGACTCCTCACAGATGTCAGGAAAGGAGAAAGGAGTAAACGTGAAGCTACAGTTTCATGTCACAGATCAACAGAACATGTTTCACAGAAGCAGCTGGTCTAAGCGGAGCAGCTCTGCTGTGAGGCCACTGGTGCAGGTTTGACACAGTGAAAATGTTTTCCATCTGTTCCTTCAGCTCAAGGCTGCACGGTGGTGCAGCGGTTAGCACCCTCACAGCAAGAAGGTCCCTGGTTCAAGTCCTGGCTGGGAGACCTGAAACCCACCACTGGGGGACTTTCCTGTGTGGAGTCTGCATGCTTCATAGATCATCCATAGATGTGCTCATGATCTTTTAGGAGCTTTGACTTTCCAACAGCTGAGCATCCATGTGTTTATCATGACTGAGGTTTCCTGATCTGTTTCTGTGGAACACAGGAAGAAGCAGCTTCATTCTTAACACTGGGTTATTTTGACCACGTCAGGCGTGGGGTATTACCTTGGTGGCACATTCTGTTGCTCTCTCTTGGAGGCCCCCCCCCCCCCTCAGCTTGCAGCATTAGTAAATGTGTGCTGACAGCAGAGGTAACCTTGAGCGGGCGGCAGGACCTGGAGGCTGTATGTCTTCATTTTCCCCGGAACCTGCAGATGCCAGAGAAAACGGGAAGCTATTTTCTGTCCGGCCTGTGGGGAGCTCTGGAGCTAATGATCTTGGCCTTGTTGATTGTTACCTTGGTCCTAGAATAGCACTTCTGTGTGTGTGTGTGTGTGTGTGTGTGTGTGTGTGTGTGTGTGTGTGTGTGTGTGTGTGGACTGGTCAGAAAGGTACAGGTGCGCAGAGCCAGGTGTGTGTGATTACAAAGAACCCTTGTCTCCTTCTATGAATCATCTGGATTACAGACTGCGGGTCAAACTGACGGCCGTCATCACATGACTTAGACTTTCTGAATGCTGAGCCTTTTGTGAAATGCTGAGTCAGCCTGATGCCTGAAGCTCTGTTGTGTTTCTTAGCCCCGCCCACCTGGCGTTTACTGACTCCAGCATCCTCTCTCTGTTTCCCAGCTGGTAATTGTTGGTGAGCATGAGTGAATGGAGCAGACAAACCAAAGTGTTTGCTAGAAATAACAAGATGCGAAATGTTCTGCAGTTTTCGCTCCTGCCGGCTCAGTTAAGGCAGAGGTCCGTGCGTTTCCATACTTGGGTGTTATGACTGATCATGTCTTTTAAATCTCATGGTGACTCTCTTGTCCAAATGTTGTCTTTTTTATTCAGAAATAAGCTGCATTTCCACAGCAGGAAGAACTGGCTGCAGCATGGTCCTGGACTACGGAGACCTTCAGGTTATTGTGACGAGGTTCTTCTCAAAATAAGATCAGAAAGCCTGAAAGTTTGGAGAAAAAATACACAATAGGATTTTAGGGTTCCCAAACTAACAAAGAAAGTTTTCTGGGAGAGCTTGTTGCCACCACTGCTCTCCCCCAACTGGAAGAAGTTCCCCGCTTAGCCCCTCCCACAGGTCAGTTACTTCAGCATTTCTTCCAAACAAAGTTCTACTTTAAAACTTAAACCATGAACTAAAACGGTGAAATATTCTAAACAGGATTATAACTTATGAAATACAGAAATAAGTTAGAAACATAAAAAATTTTGACAGAAAGAACAAACTCTAAGAATTCTGATGTGTAATGTCACTTCCTGTTTCCGTTTTTTTGGATGATGATGTTTGAAGGTTTGTGGCGGGAATCCTGGATGGTGAGTACAGTTCTAAAACTGTGCACCCTTCAATCAAACAGACTGGACTATTATGGTATGGTGAAATGTGCGTGCAGGTGAGAGGTGGGCGTGTCCCGTGAAGACATTGAGACTGCTGATGGACTGAGCGCTGACAGGAAAAAAACAGGCTGGTGTTCGCTGCTCCGTCACGCATGCACGCTCCAGCCCAAGCTCCAACGCTTTTAACTGGAGAGCACGCGGCGACCAAATGCAAGCTTAACCTTTGATCTGTCTGCTTTAGTTCTGCTTTTTATCAACGATGGCACGAGCCTCTGGGCCAGGGCTCCCTTTAAAAGAAATCTGGAAACCTCAAAGGGACTTCCTGGTTAAACGAGAAATAAAAAATAGAGCAGAAGAAACAGAAAATGTTCTTTACGCTCATGAAATCTAAAAGCAGAAAACGATTCATGAGTGTAAAGATTTCAAACAAACGTGTCGTCTGACACAAACCATGAATCAAAATGAATGGAAGTTTTAACAACGGCTGATTCAATACATTTTCTTCATAAACATCTGATGTGGTTTCCAAACTAAACAATTAAGCAAAAACCTTCAGGCAGGTCTTCATTAATGATGGTCATTCCAATTTAAAAGCCGTCAGATTTCATAATCTCCTCACAGAACCGGCAAAGCAATCTGCAGAAGAAAACTCCCTTTAAGTAGAAGACCAAGTCCTAAACTTTCAGAACCAAAGTCAGAGACAAAGACCCTCCGCTGTGACAGCAAAGAGATGTTCTAGAAGGAGAATGTAGATCAGTGACTGCAGGAACTACTGGAACATCTGTGAGGAAGAACCAAGTCTGCTTCTTCTGATGTTTCCTTCCATGTCCAAATACTTCTGATGTTCCAAGCAGGACTGACCCTCTAAACCCCCACATGCAGGCAGAGGGATGGGTGAGGGTAAACTGAGGCATGATCTGTCAGAGACATGCCCCCACTTTACCTTTGCTTCTGACATGAGCCCAGGAGGAGATGAAAACATGAGGGAAACCATATTTTCCTTTATTCTTTGAAAAAGCTGACTCAGGAAAACAGAGTGAGATAATCATGTTGTTGTGCCTTATTTCTAGTTGAAATGACAATGCAAGAGGTCTGGATGAGTTCAATTCAATTCAATTCAATTCAATTCAATTCAATTCAATTCAATTCAATTCAATTCAATTCAATTCGATTTTATTTGCATAGCCCAAACAACAGTCGTCTCGATGGTCTTTGTATCGGTAATTGAAAAAGTAAAACATGAACTCAAAAGGATCATGAATACATAGAGTCAATAGGAAAATACTAAAATAAACTAACAAACTGACTAAGTTATACTGGCATCCCTGCCCTTAGACCCCCCTTCGCGGAAAGGAAAAACTCCTAAAAAAAATGGATTCCGGAAAAAACGTAGAAACCTCAGGGGTGTCCACATGAAGGAGGGATCCTCCCCCAGGACGGACAGGTGATTTACCAGAACTCTTAGAGAAGAATTAACTTATCTAACTCTACATCTACATGTTTAAAGTCCAGCAGACGAGCTTCATCCAGATGGAGGTGGGGGGGACAGTCAGGGGCGCGAGTCGAGGTCGGAACCACAGCCAGGTGTAGGAGCAGGAGCAGAGAGGAGGTACACGGTCAGGAACAGGAGCACGGATGGACCAACTGGAGTCTGGAAGCACTCCCACTCCCCAGGAGGGGAGAGGGATAGAGGGACAATACATGAATCGTACTGCACCAACCAGAGGCATGGAGAACTAAATGATGAATAATGATCAAGAATAGAGAAGAGAGGAAGTGTAGAGGTAGATGAGAATAGAGGACAGAGCCCCAGAGCACCATAGTTACCCCAGCTTCAACTTGTAGCAGCCTAAAAACAAATAGTTATTGTTATTAAGTTTGATTTAAATACATTAACATTAAGTTAAATAATCTCTGAATCCTAACTAGTCTCACAATAATCCTGTCCACAGAGGAATGTTTTCAGTCTAACTTTGAATGTAGAAACCGAATCTGCCTCTCTTCCATGAGCTGGGAGTTTATTCCAGAAAACAGGGGCTTGGTGGCTAAACGCTCTACCTCCAACTGTACTTTGACTAATTCTAGGAACCACAAGCAGTCCTGCATTTAGTGAGTGAAGTGTTCTGATTGGATGGTAAGGGACTATGAGGTCATTAATATAGGACGGGGCCATTCCATGTAAGGCCTTATAGGTTAACAGGAGGATCTGGAACTGGATTCTAGAATCAACTGGGATCCAGTGAAGGTAAACTAACACAGGAGTGATGTGATCTCTTCTGCTAGTTCCTGCTAACAATCTAGCTGCTGCGTTCTGAACAAGCTGGAGACTTCTTCAGGAACTCTTAGGACACGCTGCTAACAAGGAGTTACAGTAATCCAGCCTCGACGTAACAAATGCATGGATGAGTTTTTCAGCATCACTCTTAGAAAGTAGATTTCTGATCTTAGCAATGTTCCGCAGGTGAAAAAATGCAGTTCTACACGCCTGAGATATGTGAGCCTTAAATGATAAATCCTGGTCAAATAAAACCCCAAGGCTTCTAACTGTGGAATTGGGGGCTATACTTCCACCATCCAGGGAGACTATCTGAGCAGACAGAGCATCTCTCAGGTTTTTAGGACCTAGTATAATAACCTCAGTTTTTTCTGGGTTCAGGAGGAGGTCATTAATTGTCATCCAGGTCTTGATGTCTCTGATGCAGGCGTTCAGTTTCTCTATCTGGTCATTCTGGTCAAGTTTCATGGATAAATACAACTGAGTATCGTCGGCATAACAATGAAAATTAATGCTGTGTTTCCTGATTATGTTTCCTAGGGGTAGCATATAAAGCGTAAACAGGATGGGTCCTAAGACTGAGCCCTGTGGGACTCCGTAGTTAACTCGAGTGTACTGAGAGGATTGTCCATTTACATTAACAAACTGATACCTATCTGACAGATAGGATTTAAACCACTGGAGAGCAGATCCTCTGATCCCTATGTCATGCTCTAATCTATGGAGTAAAATACTGTGGTCCATAGTGTCAAAAGCTGCACTGAGGTCTAAGAATAGAAAGTAGTCCCTTTTCTGAAGCCAATAACAAGTCATTAGAGACTCTAACTAGTGCAGTTTCCGTACTGTGGTGGGGTCTAAACCCCGACTGAAAGTCTTCAAAGTGGCTGTTGTCCTGTAGGTGGCAGTAAAGCTGCTTAACTACAACTCTTTCTAGGATTTTAGAAATAAAGGGCAGGTTTGATATCGGTCTATAGTTGGCCAAGATGTTAGGATCCAAACTGGGCTTTTTCAGAAGAGGTTTAACAACTGCATATTTAAAAGACTGTGGCACGTAACCCGTTTCCAGAGAGGTATTTATCATCGTTAATATGGAATCATTAATTAGGGGAAAAGTTTCTTTAAAAAGTCTAGTGGGAATTGGGTCTAACAGACAAGTTGAGGATTTGGAGGACGTAATAATTGATGCTATTTCTACTTGATCCACAATAGTGAAGCAGTCTAATGTTACAGAGGTTTCTATGGATGCCTCCACTTCTACCGCTTCAGCCTGCTCTGGGCTGATAGTAGGAATAACTTGATTTAACTTATGTCTAATATTTGAGATTTTACTATGAGAAATGTAAGAAAATCATCAGAGCTGAGAGAAACAGGAACATGTGGTTCTACTGAGCTCTGACTGTGAGTTAATTTAGCAACAGTGCTAAAAAGAAATCTAGGATTGTTTCCATTCTCTGATATTAAGGTTGAATAGTACTGGCTTCTAGCTCTACGCAGAGCTTTTTTATAATTTAATAGGCTATGTTTCCAGATATTCAGAGACTGCTCTGAACTGGAGCGGCGCCATTCTCTTTCCAACTTACGGGTTTCTTGTTTAAGAGAGCGTGTTTCAGCGTTAAACCACGGTGCTACTCGGTTTAGTCTAATGAACTTAGGTTTCAGGGGGGCAACAACATGGAGTGTACTCCTGAGGGCTTGTAGGGCATCATTAACAAAGTGGTCATTTATACTAGGACTGATGCTATGGGAGCTGGTCTCAGAGTATTTGCTCAGAATGTCACTAAGTACTGGCTGAACTGTGAGTTTAAACTCAGACACAGAACGGTCAGTTAAGGTTCTTCTAAGTTGTTTCTTATTCACTGGGGCAGTAGTTCAAAATGACAAGAACAACTTTATTCTGAAAGACTGGTTCTTTTATTTTGAAGGTGCTTTTTAGGAAGTGTGTTTTTTTTTAGTGTAAGCGATGAAGGGTGAGCTAGTGTTGCATTTCAGGATCGTTCAGCAGCCTCCGTCGTGTGTTCTGAAGCATTCGTTTGTTTCTTTCGTTCCAACGTTCCCCTTCATCCTCCAGGTGAAGATGAGTCACATGACCTGCAGCAATCATGCTGGGCTTATAAGTAATGAAGCTGGGAGGATGCTAGTTCAATTCCAGGTCCTTTTGTTCATTTTAACATCATGCAGATGTGCAGCTCTGTTCCATCCTAACAGAGCTGAGGTCTGAGTGCTCAGAAACACATCGTTCATTCAGCCTTGATGGACTGTTGTCACCACTCTCAGTGGATGGAATTGAGTGAAGTTTTCATTTGCATCTTAATTTGACCTTGTCTCCGTTTCCTGAGGCTCGCTGTGCTTTTCTGTCTCACTGCTTTGGAACAGAACTGTAAGGAGGTAACCAAAAAAAATGTTGCTGATGTTTCAGTCAGAAAAAAGGTCGTTTGAGACGTTCCTCTGTGCTTTCATCAAACGCAACTTTCCAGATTACTTTCAGGAATCTGGAACAACGTTCTCCTGGAATTCTGGACCACAAACCAGACTCGATGGTTCTGAGAGCCGCTGAAGGGTCCGGCCTGGAACTGTTCTTCAACTTCAACAGATCCAGTTTTCTGCAGACTTTTGAGGGTACCTCCATCTTTCCAACAGGTGTGTCTGCTGTAAACCATATCTCCGGTGGGTCCTCGTCATCCTGCTCTCCCTTTGACCTTTTCAGTCTGCAGGGGTTCTGCTTTTCCAAGTCAGCGCCTTCACTGGCAGCTTTTTGCTAAATCTGTGTGAGGTTGTGTGATAAATGTGTGTGTGTGTGTGTGCAGTCCTCCTCATACAGAGGCAATGACCAACATCTGGAGGGTGTTGGGACTCTGAAACCGTCTCCACGTTTTTCCTTTTCTGATGGCGTTGCAGCTCAGAGGGAGGGGCCTAATGAAGATTTAGAGAGAAGCTGAGGATATTGAGGAGCGCTGAACGTCTCCGCACATCAAGCTAATGGAGCGTTTTTATGACAAACATGTCATCGATTGATGAAGTCGTTCTTTTTGCTCCAGTTTCAGTTGTTTTCATCCCACATCCATCATGGCTGCTGACATGCAGAGTCCTTCTGTGGAATCTAAACCAGGAAATCTGAGGATCAGATCCAGACACTGTTCAGAATCTGAGGATATTTGGGCTTCATATCCTTGTAAACCTTCACTTTCCAATTGTCTGCCACATATTCCTTCATCATAGGTAATACGCTGTTACTGATGACCAAGAGGACAAACTTAGTAATAGAAATGATAACAGTAATTGTCTTAGTCTGATTATACGTGTCACATGGGCTGGAGTCAGACATTCAGTCTGGAATAACTATGTTATAAACATATGACAGATAGGTGTGGACACCTGCCCAATGATGCCAGGTCCAGCTGGTCATATGATTCTCTGTTAGATTCTTCTGCTATGATAAAAAGGTTATTATTAGAAATATTTTATCTATTTAAAAAAATGTTCCCACAGGTTCTAGAAACACCAATGGAAGAAATAAAAAAATGGAATTATTTCTTCTATTAGTTTCTCTGGAAGAAAGAATGTTTTATTTAATTTTACATCTTATATTTTAGATTTAATTTGGGCATGCGGGGGTGAGGGTGGAGGTGGGGGCTGAATTCCTCCACTTTGTAAGAACAATAACCTTGAACCTAAGTGCAACAGCAGAAAATCTCCCAAAGATAGAACGTAAAATGGAAGCAGAAAGCCCCCACCCTTCTGCCCCATGAGTGGATGCCCCCCTCCACAACCAGCAGCGCTCTGGGGGTGTCTGAGCTGTAGACCTCATCCTCAGGGTGAAGTCAGACTGATTTCAATGGACTGATCCTCCTCAGCAGAGCTCAGACCAGCAGCTGCTGCATTAAATGGATTTAGGCCCAAACTGCTTCACTGCTCAGAACCAGAACCACATCCAAGTATAGCCCCCAATTCCACAGTTAGAAACCTGGGGGTTTTATTTGACCAGGATTTATCATTTAAGGCTCACATATCTCAGGCGTGTAGAACTGCATTTTTTCACCTGCGGAACATTGCTAAGATCAGAAATCTACTTTCTAAGAGTGATGCTGAAAAACTCATCCATGCATTTGTTACGTCGAGGCTGGATTACTGTAACTCCTTGTTAGCAGCGTGTCCTAAGAGTTCCTGAAGAAGTCTCCAGCTTGTTCAGAACGCAGCAGCTAGATTGTTAGCAGGAACTAGCAGCAGAGATCACATCACTCCTGTGTTAGTTTCCCTTCACTGGATCCCAGTTGATTCTAGAATCCAGTTCCAGATCCTCCTGTTAACCTATAAGGCCTTACATGGAATGGCCCCGTCCTACATTAATGACCTCATAGTCCCTTACCATCCAATCAGAACACTTCACTCACTAAATGCAGGACTGCTTGTGGTTCCTAGAATTAGTCAAAGTACAGTTGGAGGTAGAGCGTTTAGCCACCAAGCCCCTGTTTTATGGAATAAACTCCCAGCTCATGGAAGAGAGGCAGATTCAGTTTCTACATTCAAAGTTAGACTGAAAACATTCCTCTGTGGACAGGCTTATTGTCAGACTAGTTAGCATTCAGAGATTATTTAACTTAATGTTAATGTATTTAAATCAAACTTAATAACAATAACTATTTGTTTTTAGGCTGCTAGAAGTTGAAGCTGGGGTAACTATGGTGCTCTGGGGCTCTGTCCTCTATTCTCATCTACCTCTACCCTTCCTCTCTTCTCTATTCTTGATCATCATTCATCATTTAGTTCTCCATGTCTCTGTTTGGGGCAGTGATTCATGTATTGTCCCTCTTTCCCTCTCCCCTCCTGGGAAGTGGGAGTGCTTCCAGACTCCAGCTGGTTCATCCCTGCTCCTGTTCCTGACCGACTGAGTGTATGAAATGGGTCAAAATGACCCTCTTTCAATTCAATTCAATTTTATTTGTATAGCCCAAATTCACAACAACAGTCGTCTCAATGGGCTTCGTATCAGTAATTGAAAAAGTTAAACATGAACTCAAAAGGATCATGAATACAAAGAGTCAATAGGAAAATACTAAAATGAACAAACTGACTAAGCTATACTGGCATCCCTGCCCTTAGACCCCCTTCGCGGAAAGGAAAATCTCCTAAAAAAAACGGATTCCGGAAAAAAATGAAGAAACCTCAGGGGTGTCCACATGAAGGAGGGATCCTCCCCCAGGACTGGCAGGCGAGTTGGGGGGAAAGTCAGGGGCGCGAGTCGAGCCGGAGACAGGAACCACAGCCAGGTGTAGGAGCAGGAGCAGAGAGGAGGTACACAGTCAGGAACAGAAGCACGGATGGACCAACTGGAATCTGGAAGCACTCCCATAAGGCCATTCCATGTAAGGCCTTATAGGTTAACAGGAGGATCTGGAACTGGATTCTAGAATCAACTGGGATCCAGTGAAGGTAAACTAACACAGGAGTGATGTGATCTCTTCTGCTAGTTCCTGCTAACAATCTAGCTGCTGCGTTCTGAACAAGCTGGAGACTTCTTCAGGAACTCTTAGGACACGCTGCTAACAAGGAGTTACAGTAATCCAGTCTAGATGGCGGCCATGGTGCAGCGGTAGGGCGGTCGGCCCATAATTGTAAGATTTCAGGTTCGATTCCCGCCTTGCACGGCCATGTGTCGAAGTGTCCTTGGGCAAGACACTAAACCCCACCTTGCCTCTGGTTGGAGGTTGGCGCCAGTGTTTGGCAGCGGAGCCGCCATCAGTGTGTGAATGTGTGTGTGACTGGGTGAATGGGACTGTGACTGTAAAGTGCTTTGGGCCTTCGGAAGAGGGTAGAAAGCTATATAAGTATACGCCATTTACCATTTACCATAGACATAACAAATGCATGGATGAGTTTTTCAGCATCACTCTTAGAAAGTAGATTTCTGATCTTAGCAATGTTCCGCAGGTGAAAAAATGCAGTTCTACACGCCTGAGATATGTGAGCCTTAAATGATAAATCCTGGTCAAAAAAAACCCCAAGGTTTCTAACTGTGGAATTGGGGGCTATACTTCCACCATCCAGGGAGACTATCTGAGCAGACAGAGCATCTCTCAGGTTTTTAGGACCTAGTATATTGACCTGAGTTTTTTCTGGGTTCAAAAGGAGGTAATTAATTGTCATCCAGGTCTTGATGTCTCTGATGCAGGCGTTCAGTTTCTCTATATTTTCATTCTGGTCAGGTTTCATGGATAAATACATCTGAGTATCGTCGGCATAACAATGAAAATTAATGCTCTGTTTCCTGATTATGTTTCTAGGGGTAGCATATAAAGCGTAAACAGGATGGGTCCTAAGACTGAGCCCTGTGGGACTCCGTAGTTAACTCGAGTGCACTGAGAGGAATGCCCATTTACATTAACAAACTGATATCTATCGAATAAATTACCTGCGTGACAAACAAACAAACCCTGTTTTAGGGGTGATGGGGGGGTCCATCAGACAAAGCATCCCCAGAACATGAGGCAGCCATGTTCAGCTTTATGGGGGGTGGGGGGGTGGGGGGGTGGGGGGGATCAGAACTAATTGACATGCTCCTAATCTGCAAATTGATTAGGAAGCTAATCAGCTGCGACTAACGAGCACAGCAGATGAAAAGAGATGGTTGATTATGATAATGAAGCCATTCAGGAACTTATGCTGCTCTTCAAATCAGGATCCACATCCATAATCAATTACAATGTTTGGCAGGCGGGTTTCCAAGAGGGACGTGTCTGCACAGATTATCCCAATTTTCAAGCTTATTAAAACAGAAATGCAGGATTTTAGAAAGCATTTCATCGTTCGTCTTTGTCGGGATTGATGTTCAGACATCTCATCAGCACGTCCATCAGGTTGGATCAGACACATTCTGCAGCAAAATGAGTCTCTGACCTGAAGAAGGTCAAGCAGCTAAAACCGGGGGCAGAGTTTGGGTAGAAAAGGAGGGAAGAGTTTGAAGAACACGTCTTCTGCAGACTCCATGAAGGTCAGATGTTCTACAGAAGGTTGCTTTGAGGAAAACCACCCCTGATGTTCGTCTATGGATAAACATGCTTTTTTCACTTTGCTTCTGGAACAATAAGCAGTGAAAATGTCAGCCCTCCAGCAGAGGCTGGACTAAAGATGGAGGAGAAACACCCTGAACTCTGCCTGTCCTGTTTCCTGGTGGAGGTGGAAAAGTCTTCCTTCACCAGAGCCGGTTCCTCTGGGAAGTCTTCAGGGCTGCAGGAGCTGATGCCGATGGATTCCATCATTTTGACATTTCATAATGCAATCAGTGCAGGTCCTCACATCAGCTTCAGTAGAACTTGTGACCTTTGCTTTCTGCTGAATTGCTCCGTCGGTGTTTCACTGCTGTCTTCATTCAAACGACTGACTCCTTTCAGGGAGCTCATCTTCTTCTGTGGTACCAGAACGGGTTTCATTTGGTGTTTTTGTTAAAAATCTAAAGTTTTCAGGCCAGAAAAAGCTCCTCGGAAACTCTACAGATGCAGCTCAGACCAGTTTAAATATAGAGATAATCCCATCGCCATAGCAACTACAAAACCCAAGGATTGCATACAGATCGGGCTTCCGTGTAATGGACAGTCAGTGCTGTCAGCGCTGCATCAGCTCCTCCCGCCCCCTCCTTCCACCGTAAGATACAGAAATAACATTCAGCCCCCACAATATCTGCCTGGTATAAATAGATGGAGCAAACCAAAATAAAACAACCGTTCTAAAACTACCAAAATAAAAGATGGATCAGAGTTTATCCTTCTCCCTCGACTGGTTGTTCTTCCAGGCAACCTGTGGTTAAACGCACAGCAGGACACCAGGAAAAATACGTCAGAGCTCCTCAACTGAAGGCTCAGAGCAGGACGTCCCGTCAAGATGCTCGTCCACAGTCACTCCACAGGAGAAGCAAAGACCAACATTACAGTCAATTCACAGAGAGCCTTACTGCTGCATCAACTCATCCTTTACTGGACGGAAGCACGGACTGTATACGAGAGCTGGACTGAGTGGCCCCTCCCCCACTGGCCAAAATCCCAAAGATGTCTATAGAGAGATAAACAGCTGTTCCTCAGCTGGTCAGAAGGACCCTTCTGGACCTGATACTTTCTTCAACATCTTCTTTTGTCTAATGATTTTTCTTTAGTTGCTGTTATTCAAGCTATAAACCGACCAATCAGATGCCACCTCAAAGTAGGTGGAGCCACATCCAACGTCCAAAACGTTTGATGGATTTTGTGCTGCTTATTTCGTCAAACCGGTAACTGTGTGATAAACATGAATCCTAAAGGCTGAGAATCCAAAAGGTAAAAGCTAAACTAAACTAAACTATTCGACTAGACTAGCCAGCAACCTGCCCTAAGAGCCTCCTTCACTGTAAGGAAAATGACTAGGATCATTTACTGGATGTAAAAACTTGAACTCCAAGAAGTCATCAAATGTTTTAGGGAGTTTGTGGGGATGGGGGCTCAGAAAAGTGCGACAGCATCAACCAGGACAAAGCTTTCCATTCCTTTCTTCTTTTTGAGTTCCCTTCATTCAAGCAGCAGTTCTGAATATCAGGCAGAAAAGCAAAGGCATTTCCAAAGTAATCCAGTGATCTCATATTAGCAGGAGAACCTGCAGGTTCGTAGGAGCTGCTGCTCCTGAACGGGTTCAGCAGACCGCGATGCTTCCATGATTCCTACGTTCCAATGACTGATGTCTGCAGATGACAGCGGCATCATGGCGGCTCATGTAACCGTCATCTGCCTCTGAGGTACAGCAGAATGCTTTTATGCTGCGGCTCCATGTTCTTGCTGGAGCGGCATGCCAGACCGCATTAGAGCTGCGGCCCTCCATGCGTGTTCTGCATTATGCAGAGGAAGGCCGAGGAGGCTGCCGCTCACCGCCGTACGCCACTCCACGGGAACGCCTGTGACTGTGAGACAACGCCAACAGGTGAGACTCACCTGTAACCTGGACAGCAGTCCACCAGCAGAACACCAGCAACACCTCACTGCAGCACGGTTGGTTATGCTCCTGCAGGTGACCCTCTGCTCCTCCTGCAGGTGACCCTCTGCTCCTCTTTCAGGTGACCCTCTGCTTTGCCGTCACTTCCTGTCTCCTTTGCTGCAGCGGCTGCAGGAGGACGTCCTGTTGCAGCATGAATGCAAACTGGACAAACGCCTCCAGGACATGTGCTGCCTTTTACTTAATGCTGGTATATTTTTGGTAAAAAGGACTTCTGACTGTTGGCGTCATGCAGGAACCTTTTCCATATTGTCCATCATTTTTCAGCCAGGAAAAGCAGCAGTGGCCTTTATTCTAACATTTCTCTTCTCTCTGGTAGGAAAGATGAAGAGGTCACACATCAAACGGCTCTGCTTGTTGGAAATGTCACCTTTGGGCGTTTGCCGATTGTTCATTTAGCTTTGCTGATTCATGCTCCTTCCTTAATACTTTCTTCCTCAAACTGGATTTCATATTTACTCATGAATGTTTAAACTCCTCTCAGGGGCTTCTGGAAGAAGGCGCTTTAACATTGAATTGGCATTTTGAACGGCTTGAAGTGGCTTAATTTTTAAAGATGGCTGCAGGGACATGGCAGCTGTTGTTTCTCCAAAGAATCTTTGCTTTTTTCTGTGGGAGACGTTTGAAAGCACTTTGAGCTAAAAAGATTCAAGTTTCTGCTCTCCAGTGTTGATCAGTAAGCAGAAAGAAAACTGGATTGCACCGTGTTCCCGTTCTTTATTGTGGGTTATGGAGCTTAAAGGCGGGACAGTGAGAATCCAATGATCCTTTCTGGGGTTAGATAGCTGTCAATTAGAAACATTAGCATAAATACAAAGTAGTGCACAATCCTTAATCATTCTGCGTTTGGCTTGTTTCTGTGAAATGCAATAAGCAGCGGTTCATGTGTTTGTTATGAAATAATGCTGCAGGACTGAACTCTGGCACTATGGGGTTCCACAAGGTTGTATCTTTGGCCCAGTTCTCTTTCTTATATTTATTGCCCCAGGACTCCATCTGTAAGTTATGGTATCTCATCTCACTGTTATGCTGATGACTGTTGGGTCAATGTAGATAGATAGATAGATAGATAGATAGATAGATAGATAGATAGATAGATAGATAGATAGATAGATAGATAGATAGATAGATAGATAGATAGATAGATAGATAGATAGATAGATAGATAGATAGATAGATAAATTAGGGTCACGAAAGATTTCTTATTTTTTCCTGAGGTGATGCTCCTTTAGGTCAAGAGCAAAAGTCTGCAGTAACTTCTGAGGGTCAACCACCCCAAGCCCAGCTGAGTCTTTCAGAAAATCCTCATCCACCGTTTAAGAGAAGATAGTTTGTGTTTCTGTGATGAAGCAGACTGAACCATGTGGAGAAACCAGCCCAGATCGCAGTTTGGGTGGTTAGCAGGGTTTTCACCAACAAAGAAAAAGACATTTGATGAAAAAGCAACCCAAACCCCAAACCGGATCAGCCTCAACTAATTAGATTTTTCCATCCTAATCAGATCTCAGAGGTGCTTATCGCCGCAGACGCCGCCTGCACCCCCTAATTTACTGAGCTGTATTGTTTGTGTGTGTCTGTGTTCAACAGTGGGTGCAATCGTCTCCCCCAGCAATTATTTGTGTTTATTTATCTCACTGTTTCTCCAAGTTAAGCATCATAAATATGTATGATTAAAATAACCAGGTCTTTTGTAACCTCATGTAGAACTAATTACAGCTTAATGACAGCTGGAACATAATTAATCATCCCGTTAGCAGCTCTGGACGTCTGTCTTTATCACTCCAGAACATATTTGTAGCTGACACGGCTGATGACCTGCTGATAGGTTGTAACCGCCTCCGATGCTCTTTCTATGACGACTGAGAGCAGAGCGTTCAGCATTCAGAGGTCCGCTAGCTCCGGATTCCTGACAATCTCAGCCAGATCAGACAGACAGATTGCTGGTGAGTTGGAAACAACCATTTGACATTTAACTCTTGTGCTATCCTATAACCCCCCCCCCCCCCCTTTCAATAAAGGGGGGTTCTCCTTCCATGACAAAGGTGGATAAAGGTGGAGAGGATTTCATTTAATCCATGGACACCAGTGAAGATCACAAATCATTGAAGAACAAAGGGTCAGAGCTCTGTCTAGTGGGTCTAGATGACCCCACTGTCTAGTGGGTCTAGATGACCCCACTCCCAATGTTAACGTGTCTAGGATAGAACAAGGAATAAAGGACTCTGATGATTCTTGGTGGGTCCGGTCCAGTTCTAGGAGGTTCTGGACCACAGTGGAGCAACAGAACTCAAAAGACTTTGATCAGTCTGCCGCCTTCAAATCTCTGAAAGTCTGCAAAACCTTGGTCAGAAGTCCAATTTACAAAAGTCCTGCAACAAGAGGGGTGACGAAAATGGAACGTACCATTATCATGCGTATGGTAACATGAAGTATGCGTAAGGATAATGGAAGTTTCATGCACTTATGACGTACAGGTGATGCTGTTGTACGGCGTCCTTACGCCACACTCTAGTCCTCAGTAAGATGTGATAGCTCTGGCTCCTTATTGACCCTGCAAATGCTGGGGCATGCACGTCCGGGTTCACTGAGCGGTCTACTTGATTTTTGTGTAAGTCACCTGAGTGTCACAGGTTAGAGTCCACAAGGGACAGCAAGACCAGCGGCTGCGCAGGAACCATCCCAGCGGCCTGTGCTGCACTGCAGCCCCTGCTGTAAACTGCTTCCCAATGACCACGGCTAAGGAATATTCATAACGCACGCCTCTGTCTCACTGAGGGGATCAACGTCCAGCAGACACTGTGAGGAGCAGAGCACCTCAGCATGTCGGATGGAGTTAAACAGCCTCTCTTAAACCTGTCGTCTGGATTTTGGACGATCACTTTGTGTTTGATGGATGTTCTTGACAGAAAGCTGCAGGATTCCTGTGGTGCGTTCATGCTCACTGCAGGGTCTGTTTCTGGGTGCTCGCTCACCAAAGTGAAGTGGCTCACGTCAGTCTGTGTGTTGTAGTGGTCTGGGCCTGATTGTGTTCTTACTCAACTTCAGGTGAATAAAAAAACACAGTCTGTGCAAAACTGATTTTCTTTGCTCTCTTTCCAATCTTGGCTGCATTGATCCCCCCCCCCTTCCCACTGAGGCTGTAAACTGTAATGAGTGCATTTCTGAAATAACTTGGACAGTCCATCTTTTCTTTATTTACTTCATGTGCGTCGCACAGTTTGAAACAAAATTGGCCGGGTCACGCTCTCAGCGCCGCGGTCTCTATCAGAGAACAGCTCAAAGAATCCGGCGAGGGTTCAGCGCCAGGAGCGTGACCTGGAGACGAAACGTCTAAAGGAAGCTGACGTCACGGATTTCTGTGAACTGAGCAGTATTTTACTGCAATGTCAGCAGTACTGTAAAAAGACTTTATTTTACTGTAAACACCAATGAATTGTGGGAAGTTAGTGAATAAAGCAATGGATTGTGGGAATCATCCTTGTCACTACTGTAATTTCCCAGATACTGTGAATTAGAATACAGTCAGAAAATATGGCTAATCCCAAATAAATACGTCATTATTTTAGGTTGAAGCTGCTCTTCCTAAATACATAAAACTGTTCGTTAAGTTCCAGACATTGTTTCCGTGACGCGTCAATCACAGCAAAACATCCAGCTGACAGCAAAATGTTTCCCTGAAACCAAAACTTTCGTTTTTTTTAGATCAAACATAATTCTTGGTGGAAAGTTTTTCTTATTCTTTTTTTTATCAAATAAACCTTTATTTTTATAGCACTCTGACAGCACATGTCACTCAAAGTGCTGTGCATAAATCACAATCAAGTGACAAACAATGCCGACAAGCCCCCCCACCACCACCACCACCACACACACACACCATGATAAAATGATGGGTAGATTATTAAAAATGTATTAAAATTATAACTCATCTATTTACAGCAGGCTACTGACTATCAGACTGACCTGCTATCCAACGTTAACACGTTGACTCTGAGAACGCTGAGAACATGGTCAAGTTAACACGTTAAGAACATGGTAAAGTTAACGTGTTGAGAACATGTTAGTGTTGACACATTGAGAACATGTTAAGAGTTAACATGTTAAGAACATGATAAAGTTAACATGTTGAGAACATGGTAAAGTTAATGCGTTGAGAACATGGTAAAGTTAACACGTTAAGAACATGGTAAAGTTAACGTGTTGTGAACATGTTAGTGTTGACACATTGAGAACATGTTAAGTTAACACGTTGAGAACATGGTAAAGTTAACGTGCTGAGAACATGGTAAAGTTAACACGTTGAGAACATGTTAAAGTTAACACGTTGAGAACATGGTAAAGTTAACACGTTAAGAACATGTTAGTGTTGACACATTGAGAACATGGTAAAGTTAACACGTTGAGAACATGGTAAAGTTAACACGTTGAGAACATGGTAAAGTTAACACGTTAAGAACATGGTAAAGTTAACGTGTTGAGAACATGTTAGTGTTGACACATTGAGAACATGTTAAGAGTTAACATGTTAAGAACATGGTAAAGTTAACATGTTGAGAACATGGTAAAGTTAATGCGTTGAGAACATGTTAGAGTTAACACGTTGAGAACATGGTAAAGTTAATGCGTTGAGAACATGTTAGAGTAAACACGTTGAGAACATGGTAAAGTTAACGTGTTGTGAACATGTTAGTGTTGACACATTGAGAACATGTTAAAGTTAACACGTTGAGAACGTGGTAAAGTTAACGTGCTGAGAACATGGTAAAGTTAACATGTTAAGAACATGGTAGAGTTAACGTGTTGAGAACATGTTAGTGTTGACACATTGAGAACATGTTAAGAGTTAACATGTTAAGAACATGGTAAAGTTAACATGTTGAGTACATGGTAAAGTTAATGCGTTGAGAACATGTTAGAGTTAACACGTTGAGAACATGGTAAAGTTAACACGTTGAGAACATGGTAAAGTTAACACGTTAAGAACATGGTAAAGTTAACGTGTTGTGAACATGTTAGTGTTGACACATTGAGAACATGTTAAAGTTAACACGTTGAGAACATGGTAAAGTTAACGTGCTGAGAACATGGTAAAGTTAATGCGTTGAGAACATGGTAGAGTTAACACGTTGAGAACATGGTAAAGTTAACACGTTGAGAACATGGTAAAGTTAACACGTTAAGAACATGGTAAAGTTAACGTGTTGTGAACATGTTAGTGTTGACACATTGAGAACATGTTAAGTTAACACGTTGAGAACATGGTAAAGTTAACGTGCTGAGAACATGGTAAAGTTAACACGTTGAGAACATGTTAAAGTTAACACGTTGAGAACATGGTAAAGTTAACACGTTAAGAACATGTTAGTGTTGACACATTGAGAACATGGTAAAGTTAACACGTTGAGAACATGGTAAAGTTAACACGTTGAGAACATGGTAAAGTTAACACGTTAAGAACATGGTAAAGTTAACGTGTTGAGAACATGTTAGTGTTGACACATTGAGAACATGTTAAGAGTTAACATGTTAAGAACATGGTAAAGTTAACATGTTGAGAACATGGTAAAGTTAATGCGTTGAGAACATGTTAGAGTTAACACGTTGAGAACATGGTAAAGTTAATGCGTTGAGAACATGTTAGAGTAAACACGTTGAGAACATGGTAAAGTTAACGTGTTGTGAACATGTTAGTGTTGACACATTGAGAACATGTTAAAGTTAACACGTTGAGAACGTGGTAAAGTTAACGTGCTGAGAACATGGTAAAGTTAACATGTTAAGAACATGGTAGAGTTAACGTGTTGAGAACATGTTAGTGTTGACACATTGAGAACATGTTAAGAGTTAAAATGTTAAGAACATGGTAAAGTTAACATGTTGAGTACATGGTAAAGTTAATGCGTTGAGAACATGTTAGAGTTAACACGTTGAGAACATGGTAAAGTTAACACGTTGAGAACATGGTAAAGTTAACACGTTAAGAACATGGTAAAGTTAACGTGTTGTGAACATGTTAGTGTTGACACATTGAGAACATGTTAAAGTTAACACGTTGAGAACATGGTAAAGTTAACGTGCTGAGAACATGGTAAAGTTAACACGTTGAGAACATGTTAAAGTTAACACGTTGAGAACATGGTAAAGTTAACACGTTAAGAACATGTTAGTGTTGACACATTGAGAACATGGTAAAGTTAACACGTTGAGAACATGGTAAAGTTAACACGTTGAGAACATGGTAAAGTTAACACGTTAAGAACATGGTAAAGTTAACGTGTTGAGAACATGTTAGTGTTGACACATTGAGAACATGTTAAGAGTTAACATGTTAAGAACATGGTAAAGTTAACATGTTGAGAACATGGTAAAGTTAATGCGTTGAGAACATGTTAGAGTTAACACGTTGAGAACATGGTAAAGTTAATGCGTTGAGAACATGTTAGAGTAAACACGTTGAGAACATGGTAAAGTTAACGTGTTGTGAACATGTTAGTGTTGACACATTGAGAACATGTTAAAGTTAACACGTTGAGAACGTGGTAAAGTTAACGTGCTGAGAACATGGTAAAGTTAACATGTTAAGAACATGGTAGAGTTAACGTGTTGAGAACATGTTAGTGTTGACACATTGAGAACATGTTAAGAGTTAACATGTTAAGAACATGGTAAAGTTAACATGTTGAGAACATGGTAAAGTTAATGCGTTGAGAACATGTTAGAGTTAACACGTTGAGAACATGGTAAAGTTAATGCGTTGAGAACATGTTAGAGTAAACACGTTGAGAACATGGTAAAGTTAACGTGTTGTGAACATGTTAGTGTTGACACATTGAGAACATGTTAAAGTTAACACGTTGAGAACGTGGTAAAGTTAACGTGCTGAGAACATGGTAAAGTTAACATGTTAAGAACATGGTAGAGTTAACGTGTTGAGAACATGTTAGTGTTGACACATTGAGAACATGTTAAGAGTTAACATGTTAAGAACATGGTAAAGTTAACATGTTGAGTACATGGTAAAGTTAATGCGTTGAGAACATGTCAGAGTTAACACGTTGAGAACATGGTAAAGTTAACACGTTGAGAACATGGTAAAGTTAACACGTTAAGAACATGGTAAAGTTAACGTGTTGTGAACATGTTAGTGTTGACACATTGAGAACATGTTAAAGTTAACACGTTGAGAACATGGTAAAGTTAACGTGCTGAGAACATGGTAAAGTTAACACGTTGAGAACATGTTAAAGTTAACACGTTGAGAACATGGTAAAGTTAACACGTTAAGAACATGTTAGTGTTGACACATTGAGAACATGGTAAAGTTAACACGTTGAGAACATGGTAAAGTTAACACGTTGAGAACATGGTAAAGTTAACACGTTAAGAACATGGTAAAGTTAACGTGTTGAGAACATGTTAGTGTTGACACATTGAGAACATGTTAAGAGTTAACATGTTAAGAACATGGTAAGGTTAACATGTTGAGAACATGGTAAAGTTAATGCGTTGAGAACATGTTAGAGTTAACACGTTGAGAACATGGTAAAGTTAATGCGTTGAGAACATGTTAGAGTAAACACGTTGAGAACATGGTAAAGTTAACGTGTTGTGAACATGTTAGTGTTGACACATTGAGAACATGTTAAAGTTAACACGTTGAGAACGTGGTAAAGTTAACGTGCTGAGAACATGGTAAAGTTAACATGTTAAGAACATGGTAGAGTTAACGTGTTGAGAACATGTTAGTATTGACACATTGAGAACATGTTAAGAGTTAACATGTTAAGAACATGGTAAAGTTAACATGTTGAGAACATGGTAAAGTTAATGCGTTGAGAACATGTTAGAGTTAACACGTTGAGAACATGGTAAAGTTAACACGTTAAGAACATGTTAGTGTTGACACATTGAGAACATGGTAAAGTTAACACGTTGAGAACATGGTAAAGTTAACACGTTGAGAACATGGTAAAGTTAACACGTTAAGAACATGGTAAAGTTAACGTGTTGAGAACATGTTAGTGTTGACACATTGAGAACATGTTAAGAGTTAACATGTTAAGAACATGGTAAAGTTAACATGTTGAGAACATGGTAAAGTTAATGCGTTGAGAACATGTTAGAGTTAACACATTGAGAACATGGTAAAGTTAATTCGTTGAGAACATGTTAGAGTAAACACGTTGAGAACATGGTAAAGTTAACGTGTTGTGAACATGTTAGTGTTGACACATTGAGAACATGTTAAAGTTAACACGTTGAGAACGTGGTAAAGTTAACGTGCTGAGAACATGGTAAAGTTAACATGTTATGAACATGGTAGAGTTAACGTGTTGAGAACATGTTAGTGTTGACACATTGAGAACATGTTAAGAGTTAACATGTTAAGAACATGGTAAAGTTAACATGTTGAGAACATTGTAAAGTTAATGCGTTGAGAACATGTTAGAGTTAACACGTTGAGAACATGGTAAAGTTAACACGTTAAGAACATGTTAGTGTTGACACATTGAGAACATGGTAAAGTTAACACGTTGAGAACATGGTAAAGTTAACACGTTGAGAACATGGTAAAGTGAACACGTTAAGAACATGGTAAAGTTAACGTGTTGAGAACATGTTAGTGTTGACACATTGAGAACATGTTAAGAGTTAACATGTTAAGAACATGGTAAAGTTAACATGTTGAGAACATGGTAAAGTTAATGCGTTGAGAACATGTTAGAGTTAACACGTTGAGAACATGGTAAAGTTAATGCGTTGAGAACATGTTAGAGTAAACACGTTGAGAACATGGTAAAGTTAACGTGTTGTGAACATGTTAGTGTTGACACATTGAGAACATGTTAAAGTTAACACGTTGAGAACGTGGTAAAGTTAACGTGCTGAGAACATGGTAAAGTTAACATGTTAAGAACATGGTAGAGTTAACGTGCTGAGAAAATGGTAAAATTAACATGTTAAGAACATGTTAAAGTTAACACGTTGACAACATGGTAGAGTTAACGTGTTGAGAACATGTTAGAGTTAACACATTGAGAACATGGTAAAGTTAACGTGCTGAGAACATGTTAAAGTTAACACGTTGAGAACATGTTAAAGTTAACACGTTGAGAACATGGTAGAGTTAACGTGTTGAGAACATGTTAGAGTTAACACATTGAGAACATGGTAAAGTTAACGTGCTGAGAACATGTTAAAGTTAACACGTTGAGAACATGTTAAAGTTAACACGTTGAGAACATGGTAGAGTTAACGTGTTGAGAACATGTTAGAGTTAACACATTGAGAACATGGTAAAGTTAACGTGCTGAGAACATGGTAAAGTTAACATGTTAAAACATGTTAAAGTTAACACGTTGAGAACATGGTAGAGTTAACACGTTGAGAACATGGTAAAGTTAATGCGTTGAGAACATGTTAGAGTAAACACGTTGAGAACATGGTAAAGTTAACGTGTTGAGAACATGTTAGAGTTAACACATTGAGAACATGGTAAAGTTAACGTGCTGAGAACATGTTAAAGTTAACACGTTGAGAACATGTTAAAGTTAACACGTTGAGAACATGGTAGAGTTAACGTGTTGAGAACATGTTAGAGTTAACACATTGAGAACATGGTAAAGTTAACGTGCTGAGAACATGGTAAAGTTAACATGTTAAAACATGTTAAAGTTAACACGTTGAGAACATGGTAGAGTTAACACGTTGAGAACATGGTAAAGTTAATGCGTTGAGAACATGTTAGAGTAAACACGTTGAGAACATGGTAAAGTTAACGTGTTGTGAACATGTTAGTGTTGACACATTGAGAACATGTTAAAGTTAACACGTTGAGAACGTGGTAAAGTTAACGTGCTGAGAACATGGTAAAGTTAACATGTTAAGAACATGGTAGAGTTAACGTGCTGAGAAAATGGTAAAGTTAACATGTTAAGAACATGTTAAAGATAACACGTTGAGAACATGGTAGAGTTAACGTGTTGAGAACATGTTAGAGTTAACACATTGAGAACATGGTAAAGTTAACATGTTAAGAACATGTTAAAGATAACACGTTGAGAACATGGTAGAGTTAACGTGTTGAGAACATGTTAGAGTTAACACATTGAGAACATGGTAAAGTTAACACGTTGAGAACATGTTAAAGTTAACACGTTGAGAACATGTTAAAGTTAACACGTTGAGAACATGGTAGAGTTAACGTGTTGAGAACATGTTAGAGTTAACACATTGAGAACATGGTAAAGTTAACGTGCTGAGAACATGGTAAAGTTAACATGTTAAAACATGTTAAAGTTAACACGTTGAGAACATGGTAGAGTTAACATGTTAAGAACATGTTAAAGATAACACGTTGAGAACATGGTAGAGTTAACGTGTTGAGAACATGTTAGAGTTAACACATTGAGAACATGGTAAAGTTAACGTGCTGAGAACATGGTAAAGTTAACATGTTAAGAACATGTTAAAGTTAACACGTTGAGAACATGGTAAACCTCCATTATTGGGTGTGTTATGTTTTTGTATTGATTAAAGTGATTTTGAAAATGTCCTCCTTTCATGTGGTTTTTCGGTCTCAGGTTCTGGTTTCGGGGCTTTCTCCTCACACGCCTTCAGCCTCCATCTTCCTCGTGTCGGTTAACGAACTGAAACAGTCAGAAACGCCTCTGAGCGCTGACCAGAGATGAAGAAACCCACCTCATCTTCATCAGAGCACCAAAGATGGCCGTGGTGGAGAGGTAGGGCGGTGGCCCTCTGATCTGTAGGTTGCAGGTTCGATTCCCATGTGCCTGGCACTGAACTGCTCCCTGCAATTGGCAGCATGTTGTGTTTATGGATGAATGGAACTGCAACCCTAAAGCTCTTTAGACTTAAATAACAGCGTCTCCTAACGTTGGAAAAGACTTTCCTATGGCGGCTACAGAAAAGTTCACAGCTTACTAGTTCATCTTTTTTTCTAATTTCTCCTCCTGTCTTCTCCTTTTTCTCCCTTCGTCCTCCCGTTCCATGAAGTCCTCTGTGGATCCTGCAGTCATGTGACCGGGTCGGGTTCCTGCTGAATGCAGGTCTGTCAGATCTCTCTGGGTGAAAGCTCCAGCAGATGTGGAGCGCTGACATCATTAGCGTGGTGTTGGTCATGGTGGCGGCTCGTGGCGCCCCCACTGTGGCGGGCTGAGTGCCAGTGCTGATGAATGGAGCAGCGGTGTCATTTGTGCAGGAGGGATGGAGTGAACCCAGAATAGAGGCTCTTTCATCTTTTCTGATAAGGCCGTCCTGATTACATCTAAATGTAGAGCAACATTTAGAGGACCATCAATCAAACAGGAGCATGAAAAAGGGGGCGGGCTCTGGAGGAGTCATGCTCCAAGATGGCCTCCTTCTCCCTAATATCCTGTGACAGTCTGCATTAGCTCTCATCAGCGCCGCGCTGCCATTACACCGGCAGATGATTCCGGCGACTGCCTCCCCCAGCAGCGCAGAGGGGGCTAATGTAGCGTTTTCATGGCATTTTCATCTCCCTTCCCGCCCCCGTCACGCTGCCTTTGCATCTCCGACTCTTTTAAGTGTCTTTTTCCACTTTTTCCATTCCATCACACTCCCTTCATTTTCCCTCCTCTGAGCCCCATCTGCCTCATGGGCCCTCAGGGGGGGCTTTAAAGAGTGTTACGTCCTCTCCCAGCGCTCTACAGTAACGGGGGTCAGCCAAGCTTCAAACTAACTCTACGTTTAATGGTGTCAGCACGGGGGGGGGCATGCTTTTCTGCAGTTTAGTGGGTGATTCTGCCATGGCGTGGGGGGGGGGGGTATGTTTGTTCCCTTCAAAAAGCTGAGGGTTCCAGACTTTTCCATCAGCAAAGTCCCACCTGGATTACCTTCAATATTCTAGCCAATCAGCAGCCAGACCAGGAGGGGCTCCTGACGACGTCCTCTCATTGCTGGTGTGTTTTCTGTGCGGGTTTCAGGAATAACCCCCCCCACAAAGACAGCATGCTGGGTTTTTTCCTGGAAAGGATTTCTTGGTTTGTGCAAAACCCAGAAAATCTCTCAGTGTTCATGTGAACGTTTGTTGAATAATAACCAAACAAAAATTAAAACAGTTTAACCCAAACTTTCTTTCTGTTCTGACAAATTTATTATGAAATGCGAGCAAGTTTAAAATGAACACTACAGCTTATCAGTCCTCATTATATGTATACTACATATAGTATTTACTGAGGGGGAAAAATAGTCATTATGTCCAATTTTGAAAATTGATATTACTATAATTAGGAAAATAACCAAACATTTAGTTTTCCAGACAACAAAAGCACAATCACAGAATGAACATTACGTTCCTCAGGTTCTGTCTCATAATGGAACACAAGATGAAGAAACCTAGATACACTTATTTTTCATGTTATGGATGTGAAGTTCTTAGAAATATTGATGGTATTTTGTTCTGACGTATCTTATTGCTGAAGGTCTCACAAACCATAAATGCAGTACTTTTGGTTTCAAACAAACCTAGTTGCTAAATTATAACTTTGGCCAATTTCCTTGTGCAATATTGTTATGAAAGCACTTTTTTGAGTTAATACCAAAATGTGTATAAAAAGCTTTTTGGCCTGCTGTTTGTGAACTCAATAACATTCAGATCAGTTGTGACCTCTAATACACACACAGTTGTTGAGGAGATTTGGGCCTTCATGCCATAAAGGTTGCTGACCCCTGGTGGAAATAAATGTGTTAGCTTAATGCCGCCGTCGCACCAAACATGATTCACGTGGCAGCGGGGCCCGGTTTCAAAGCTAAGTCAATGTACAGACGTGATCAGAGGTCCTGCTGTGCGTTTTGGGCGTCACAGCACATCCAGATTCAGACATTCTGAACATTGGCGAGGATGGTGCATCGCATCCACCAATCAGGGACTCAGCTTTGAGCACATGACGTGTTCAGTGACACGATCAGTGGGTGGAGTCTAAAACCAACAGAGAAAATCTGATCCTCATCCTGAACTTTTTTAAATGTATGTTTCTCTGTATGTTTAGAGTCAGACCGGGGTCACCCTGTGGAAGTGTGGGACTCATCCCTCCGCCCACAGCAGCAAACTGCTCACTGATTGGTTGGTTGAAGCTGCTGAAAGCGTCTGTCAGCGCTGATCCTCGTCATGAAATTGTGACATCTGCTCATGTGGGTAATAGTTTGGATCTGTACGTAACAGGAAAGCGTCTGGGCTGAGGAAAGCATGCACAGATGATAGGTGTCATCATTGTCTGTGCGTCTGCTGCTGCCTTTGAGGATCCAGATGTGGAATCATTCTCACCACTGGCTGAACCTGCTCATCTCTCACAGATGACTTAAGATAATGAACCGTCCTCAGAGGTTCATGATGATGACTGCAACTGTTCAAACTACCCCCACCAAAGCACAAAGACTTCATAAGGAAAGGCAGAGGGTGGTGTTTGGGTGGTGTTTGGGTGGTGAGGAGCTCTGCACCCAGGGAGTAATTGAGAGGCTGACACGAAGAGGAGAGGCTCAGACAAGCGTCCAAACAAGTTCTGGCTGCTGTCCAATTACAGGCAGCGGCCCCCGCTTCCTGCTGGACTCCAATTATAGCCGAAAGGCTCAGCTGGTCAGGGAAGCTGTCACAACCCCCCCACCTCACACACACTCCCCACACAAACACACACAGACACACACACAACTGTAGACAAGAAATGGCAAAGTCAAAGACAACGTGAAATGTCCTCTGCTGCTTCAGTGTGTGTGGGAGTCTATATGTGTGTGTGTATGTAGGTGTGTGAGTTTACAGGTATGTGTGTGTGTTTGTGTGAGTGTGTGTCTCTGTGTGTAAATGATTGTCTGTGTGTGTGAGTATATGTGTGTGTTTGTGTGATTTTGTGTGTCTCTGTGTGTTTGTGAGTGTGTCCTGTGTGTGTGAGTCTAGGTGTGTGTGTGTGTGTTTGTGTGTGCGTGTGTGTGTGTGTCCTGTGTGTGTGTGTCCTGTGTGTGTGTGTGTGTTTGTGTGTGTGTGTTTGTGAGTGTGAGTCTAGGTGTGTGTGTGTGTCCTGTGTGAGTGTGTGTGTGTTTGGGGGTGTGTGTTTGTGAGTGTGAGTCTAGGTGTGTGTGTTTGTGAGTGTGTCCACCCATCCTCCTGCGCTCATCCGTGACGGCTGCAGGGGAGGCAGAGAAGCAAAGATGCTGTGTGTCTGTGTGTGTTTAGTTTGTGTTTTATGTATGTGTCTATTTTGTGCGAGTGTGTTTGCCCTCTCCAGCTGCTGTGATGTCATTTCCTGTCAGCACTGTGTGTCTCTTCACAGACTCCTTTGACACAATCATGGACTTCACTCGTTTATGGCGGTTCTGTTCCAAACGCGCTTCAGGTGAAATCCAAGAGGTGAAGCCCTTGTGCTATCCAAGGCACTTTCACATTGGGAGGGGGTCGTCTAGGTCATAGGATAGCAGGGTTATGGCGGGAAAACTCCTACCTGCACCGTTTCAAGTTCAAACTTTTATAGAAAAAGATTCAAGACACGAAGACCTGACCAAAGACTTGTGTGGATCAGGCTGAACGCTTTCTGCACTGGAGACACAGCACAGAGGGGGTTGATTGACACGTTCAGCAGCCAATCAGGATGCAGGAAAAAAAGCACTGAAACAGCGAGACGTGAAAGGCGAACCAGCAGGTAGCGGTAGCCTCCACCTTTTCTGGCCCTTCCTCATGGTTCTGCTAAATGCTCAGAGCAAAGGATGGCTGTTGTTTTTTGTAGAGGAAATGTTTCAGTTTCGGAGACAATGTCAATCAAAATGTGGCATTTAGACCATCAAACTGTCCTGCTTCCGTCTTTTTCTGAGCCAAACCTTTTTGTCCCAAAAGTGTTTTTCAGGATCTTCTTTGCTACAGTCAGCCAGAGTTCCCTCAGTGAACCAATCACCAGGTATTGATCTGCTCACGTTGGAGCCACTTTAAGTCTGCCTGGTCGTGCCTGGAGTGCAAGCACTGCCGTTTGGATAAAGTGTTTCAGAGTCAGTCGGGCCGATTTGATGCTTTAAGGGCCTCTCTGCTCTGAATAACAATCTGTCTCCTGACACTTCTGCTATTGTTTTCCACAGCTCTGCTTAGTGAGTCAAGCGGCGTGACTGCCTTTCCCGTCAGGCTGCATTGGTGAAACGATTGTCGTGGTCGTTGTGCAGCGTTCCTGCAGCTCACGCTCGGCAATTAAAAGCTTCATCCGTGTCATGGACGTGGAGCAGCGCTGCCGAACACACCTGACCTCTGACCTCCTGGACAGAGAATTCTGCCTGAAGCTCTGACGGACACAGGAAAGGATGATGGTTAACAACCCGCCTACAAAGACCCTCCGCTTTGTCCCACTGCGGTTTTTCTGCCACATGAAACAAGCTTCCATCAGGAGGAGATTAGATGACAGGTAAACATGCTTTAGTCTTTGATCCATACTGAATCATGTCATTCTGAAGTCATGGTCAGCCAGTGTTGGTGAAAACCTTCCAAAGCTTCTTGCAGTAGTTGTAGGTGATACACATTCACACTCGGGTCGGTAATCTGTGTGGAGAATTGTTTCAAGTCTGCAGTCCAAAGGCAGGCAGACGCTACGGCACAGCACCGAGAGGAGAGCCGGCCGGAGTCGCTGTCAGGGACGGCTGGTGAACCTGATTAATGAGGACACAGACAAAAACATGAGAACGTTGAAGGTTTTCTGACGATTTTCTAGTAGACCAACTGGAGAAAGTGCAGGTGAGAAGAAAGGACTTCATAATGGGTTCAGCTGCAGGCCGAGGCGGGAAAGAATCCCCACAAAAACAATTACCACATTTTGTTTTAATTCAGGTTGTCCTGAAGTCAAGTTGAGAAGAAAAATAGGGAGAAATTCTTACTTTTAATGTCTTTTTTACGCCCCAAACCTCATAGATATCTGAGAAGTTTCATCAAAGTGTAACAAAAATAAAGAAAGCATTGTGGGAGAAGTGATGACAGCAGAAAACAACAGAGGAAAGGGAGGAGCAGGGCTGTTTGCTGGCAGGACGTCTGCAGTCGTCTGGATGCTGTGAGGAAAAAGGTGCAGACTGGGAGCATTGATTCCTGCAGACTCTTGACTGCTGTCAGCCGGATTGACGGGGGATTAATGCCGAGAAAGCTGCGGCCATCACACCCACAAGCATCCAGGTGACGGCACATCAAAGAAGGAAGCCGGGCTTTTTTCATAAGAGGGGAGGATGGCGGGAAGAGATTCTGCTGTGACAGCTCGCCGCCGTGTGCTTGTGCAGATTAGTCTTTGGTCTTTTTCAGGAAAACTCTCAACAGAAAGCAACAAACACACATCAGGATGTCTTCCAGCGTGCTCACAGAAGGAAACACAAAGGATGTCAGGCGCTAAGAGCTGCAGACAGAAGGCCTCATGAGCAGAACTTTACAGAATTCTGAAGGAATTCAACTCTGAGAGATTCTCCTCCTTAAAACACTAAAGGTGTGAATTCTGTCCCTCAGAGTCTGAATGTGAGAACCAGAGTGACGTCCAAACAGATTCCTGTTCATTGAGAAAACTCTGAGAACCTGAAAACACGGAGACGAGTAATAGCATCTGAAAAGGAGGTGGTGGTGGGTGGGGGGGGTGATTAATTGATGAGTGGTTTCTGAAGGGGATTAGTTTGAGGAGGGCAGAGGGATAAAGAGAGCGGGGAGGGAATGAGGGAGGACAACTTAATGAAGGAGAATAAATAGATGTGGGGAAGATGAGAAAGGATTAGTATAGCTGGGGTGTGGGGTGTGGGGGGGTAGAACTTCAACCACATTACAGAACAGAAGATGAAAAGCTTGGGGGATGGGGGGCATTCTAAGGAGTGGCCTTCAAATATATTTAAAACATTATTTTAGTATATAAGCTTTCAAATGAAAGTCTAATGAAAAAACCTGAATAATGACGTTTATGTTCAATTTTATTCAATAAAAACCTTTTGTCTTTCAGCTGCTTCCTTTAAGATTACCACAAAGAATCCACCTCCACCCTCTGCACCTTCTCCACCTTCTCCATCCCTGCTCCCTGAAGATCTTCCTCAGTTCCTGTCAATCACAGGCAGATACTGTCTTGCTGCAGACGGCCTTCACTCCTCCACTTTCCAGAGCAAACCTCCTCCTCTCTAGATGCTCTTCCTCCTCTCTAGATGCTCCTCATCCTCTCTGGATGCTCTTCCTCCTCTCTAGATGCTCCTCATCCTCTCTGGATGCTCTTCCTCCTCTCTAGATGCTCCTCCTTCTCTCTAGATGCTCCTCCCCCTCTCTAGATGCCCCTCCTCCTCTCTAGATGCTCCTCCTCCTCTCTAGATGCTCTTCCTCCTCTCTAGATGCTCCTTCTTATCTCATGTTTTCTCAAACTAAGGTTCATTTTCATTTGAAAAACTTTCTTACTTGATTAATGAACTTTTTTTGGCAAATGTTTTTGCTTTCGTCTTGATACGACTGTTTTTCTGTCAAGACAGAAATGAAGACAATTTTTCTGTAAAAAGTTGTTTTACTTTTTAAAAAGGAAGTTTCTGCCGTATGCTCCTCCAGACCTCCTCATCCAACCCACAGCTCCTCTCTCTGGATCCTGCCGTCACACAGCAGCTCCTCCAATCTTCTCCAGGAACATCCTCAAAGTAAGGAGATTAAAAGCAGAGATGTACTTCCTGTATCAAAGCAATAGACATGTTATCTAATTCAACTTAAACAACTTTATAATAAAAAGGTTTGGTTTTATGTTCCAACTCTGGAAAACATTCTTCTGACGCTCTGCAAACATCTCCAGCTTCTCTGGAGGAAAGATCACTAATTCTCCTGCTGGCCTCCTTGTGTTTCTTATGTTGTAGAGCCAACATATGTGAGACATTGTAGGATGGAGTCTGTTGTTCTCTTTCAATCCTTGACATGATTAGTGCCGCACAGTGGAAATAGATTACCTGCAAAGGTCACTTTACAAATCCAAAGAATAATTAGACGGAAGGTTGAAACCCTCAGACTCATTTACAAAGAGGATTCCCGGCCTGGAAGATAAATGAGCAGATTTCTGTCCATATTAGTGGAATCAGGGACTGATGGCTTCCTCCTCCAAGCTCCTCGCAGCCACAGGGCCACACACAGCTGGAAAGGTCAATTGCATGTTTTCATGAAAGCCTGGGGGAAATGGCCCCCATGTATCTACATCAGTTATTAGCCCTGCTGCCCAACCAATTAGATGAGGAGCACTGCGAATCAATCACCGAAAAAATTGGATTTGGATTCCTGAGTTCTAAGCCGGAGGTTTGACATTCCAGTGGAGCTCCAGCAAAATGAGACGGATGCAGCAGCAGAACGGAGGAACCTTTTTTGAGAGTTTTCTGTTCCAGTGCTGGCATAATCTGCAGATACACCATCGGCAAAGCTCCTCCCGTCTCTCCAACATCTACAGGAAACCTCTCCACTCTTCCCTTTCATTCCATGATCCTTCTATTCAGTCACCAGACTACTGTCAGGTCTAAAGACGATCCGCATTCAAATGGTTTCCAGCTGGTTTGAAGGCTGAAAAGGCTCCGCCCCCTTCCAGCCAGACTTCAGTTTGTTGTTCTGACTCCGTCTCACAGTCGCTATGCACATTTTCTGCAATGTCCACAGTAGTAAACTGGTCATACGTGAATATTTGTGTAAAAAAGTGAGAAAAGCTCTGGTCTTTTGAAATTTTGACAACTGCATCACAAATGAACGTCGTAAGGAACACGGAAGAAGTACGAATAAACCACGCAAAGAACACGTAAACCTGCGGTTCATTCAATTTCTTTATTTATGATGACATTTAGAGCACTGAGCAGAAATCACATGGCATCAGCACCATGGTCAGCGCCCTCATGATGTTTTGTTTTACTTAAACAGTCAGATTTCCCAGATCTGCACCAGTTCAGTCAAGGCCGTGTCCCGCAGCCACTACATGCAATCTGTGCCTTTTCCACGTATGAAATGTCGGTCTGTCATGATTCATGTGTGATATACGCAGTTCACAAGTGTTTGCTGGGTTCCTCATTCGTCGGTGTGCGCTGCTGTCCGTGGAGGGTTTCGGTTGACGGTCTTGACGTAAATTTGGTTTCGATCTGTTCAAAATGTTCATTCTGTTGAGGACTACAGAGTTTATGCATATTTTTCATTGTTTATACACAATTATTACTTGCATTACACACAATTGTGTGTGATTTTTGCAAAATGCAAATGCATGTCTAACCAACTTTTGTATAGCTTGTGATGTAAAACTTTTATATTACATGTAGGGAGCACATATCACTGTAAAGTTATGTAATTGACGCCTGAATCACTACTATTGCATTTAAAGAATGCAATGAATTCACAGGGCTCATGCAGGACTGCCTCGAAAGCTTCCTCAGAGGCTTCCTGAATTCAATTCAATTCAATTTTATTTGTATAGCCCAAAATCACAACAACAGTCGTCTCGATGGGCTTTGAAGTAAAACATGAACTCAAAAGGATCATGAATACAAAGCGTCAATAGGAAAATACTAAAATAAACTAACAAACTGACTAAGCTATACTGGCATCCCTGCCCTTAGACCCCCCTTCTCTGTAAGGAAAAACTCCTAAAAAAAAACGGATTCCGGAAAAAAAAATGAAGAAACCTCAGGGGTGTCCACATGAAGGAGGGATCCTCCCCCAGGACGGACAGGCGATTTACCAGAACTCATAGAGAAGAATTAACTGATCTAACTCTACATCTACATATTTAAAGTCCAGCAGACGAGCTTCATCCAGCCGGGGTTGGGGACAGTCAGGGGCGCGAGTCGAGCCGGAGACAGGAACCACAGCCAGGTGTAGGAGCAGGAGCAGAGAGGAGGTACACAGTCAGGAACAGGAGCACGGATGAACCAACTGGAATCTGGAAGCACTCCCACTCCCCAGAAGGGGAAAGAGGGAAAAAGGGACAATACATGAATCGTACTGCACCAAACAGAGGCATGGAGAACTAAATGATAATGATGATCACAGATAGAGAAGAGAGGAAGTGTAGAGGTAGATGAGAAAAGAGGACAGAAAAGAGGACAGAGCCCCAGTGCACCATAGTTACCCCAGCTTCAACTTCTAGCAGCCTTTTAAAATAATAGTTATTGTTATTTAGTTTAATTTAAACAATTAACATTAAGTTAAATAATCTCTGAATACTAACTAGTCTGACAATAAGCCTGTCCACAGAGGAATGTTTTCAGTCTAACTTTGAATGTAGAAACTGAATCTGCCTCTCTTCCATGAGCTGGGAGTTTATTCCAGAAAACAGGGGCTTGGTGGCTAAACGCTCTACCTCCAACTGTACTTTGACTCATTCTAGGAATCACAAGCAGTCCTGCATTTTGCGAGCGAAGTGTTCTGATTGGATGGTAAGGGACTATGAGGTCATTAATATAGGACGGGGCCATTCCATGTAAGGCCTTATAGGTTAACAGGAGGATCTTGAACTTAATTCTAGAATCAACTGGGAGCCAATGGAGCGAAACTAACACAGGAGTGATGTGATCTCTTTTGCTAGTTCCTGCTAACAATCTAGCTGCTGCGTTCTGAACAAGCTGGAGACTTCTTCAGGAACTCTTAGGACACGCTGCTAACAAGGAGTTACAGTAATCCAGCCTCGACGTAACAAATGCATGGATGAGTTTTTCAGCATCACTCTTAGAAAGTATATTTCTGATCTTAGCAATGTTCCGCAGGTGAAAAAATGCAGTTCTACACGCCTGAGATATGTGAGCCTTAAATGATAAATCCTGGTCAAATAAAACCCCAAGGTTTCTAACTGTGGAAGTTGGGGCTATACTTACACCATCCAGGGAGACTATCTGAGCAGACAGAGCATCTCTCAGGTTTTTAGGGCCTAGTATAATAACCTCAGATTTTTCTGGGTTCAAGAGGAGGTAATTAATTGTCATCCAGGTCTTGATGTCTCTGATGCAGGCGTTCAGTTTCTCTATCTGGTCATTGTGGTCAGCTTTCATGGATAAATACAACTGAGTATCGTCGGCATAACAATGAAAATTAATGCTGTGTTTCCTGATTATGTTTCCTAGGGGTAGCATATAAAGCGTAAACAGGATGGGTCCTAAGACTGAGCCCTGTGGGACTCCGTAGTTAACTCGAGTGCACTGAGAGGAATTATCCATTTACATTAACAAACTGATACCTATCTGACAGATAGGATTTAAACCACTGGAGAGCAGATCCTCTGATCCCTATGTCATGCTCTAATCTATGGAGTAAAATACTGTGGTCGATAGTGTCAAAAGCTGCACTGAGGTCTAACAGGACAAGAATAGAAAGTAGTCCCTTTTCTGAAGCCAATAACAAGTCATTAGAGACTCTAACTAGTGCAGTTTCCGTACTGTGGTGGGGTCTAAACCCCGACTGAAAGTCTTCAAAGTGGCTGTTGTCCTGTAGGTGGCAGTAAAGCTGCTTAACTACAACTCTTTCTAGGATTTTAGAAATAAAGGGCAGGTTTGATATCGGTCTATAGTTGGCCAAGATGTTAGGATCCAAACTGGGCTTTTTCAGAAGAGGTTTAACAACTGCATATTTAAAAGACTGTGGCACGTAACCCGTTTCCAGAGAGGTATTTATCATCGTTAATATGGAATCATTAATTAGGGGAAAAGTTTCTTTAAAAAGTCTAGTGGGAATTGGGTCTAACAGACACGTTGAGGATTTGGAGGACGTAATAATTGATGCTATTTCTACTTGATCCACAATAGTGAAGCAGTCTAATGTTACAGAGGTTTCTAAGGATGCCTCCACTTCTATTGCTTCAGCCTGCTCTGGGCTGATAGAAGGAATAACTTGATTTAACTTATGTCTAATATTTGAGATTTTACTATCGAAAAATGTAAGAAAATCATCAGAGCTGAGAGAAACAGGAACATGTGGTTCTACTGAGCTCTGACTGTGAGTTAATTTAGCAATAGTACTAAAAAGAAATCTGGGATTGTTTCCATTCTCTGATATTAAGGTTGAATAGTACTGGCTTCTAGCTCTACGCAGAGCTTTTTTATAATTTAATAGGCTATGTTTCCAGATATTCAGAGACTGCTCTGAACCGGAGCGGCGCCATTCTCTTTCCAACTTACGGGTTTCTTGTTTAAGAGAACGTGTTTCAGCGTTAAACCACGGTGCTACTCGGTTTTGTCTAACGAACTTAGGTTTCAGGGGGGCAACAACATGGAGTGTACTCCTGAGGGCTTGTAAGGCATCATTAACAAATTGGTCATTTATACTAGGACTGATGCTATGGGAGCTGGTCTCAGAGTATTTGCTCAGAATGTCACTAAGTACTGGCTGAACTGTGAGTTTAAACTCAGACACAGAACGGTCAGTTAAGGTTCTTCTAAGTTGTTTCTTATTCACTGGGGCAGTAGCAAGTTCTAAAGTAAGCTGGAAGGTAATCATAAAGTGATCAGAAATGATGGGGTTAAGAGGAAGGACACTCAGCTGGCTGATCTCTACACCATGGGTTAAAACGAGGTCCAGGGTGTGCTTGTGACAGTGAGTGGGTTCATTTACATTTTGGGTGAAACCAACATCATCTAATAAAGCTGCAAAAGCCTTTCCTAGACAGTCACTGGGGTCATCAACATGAATATTAAAATCCCCTATTATTATAGTTTGATCAGAATCTAAGACAATAGTCGATAGGAAGTCGGAAAACTCAGTTAAAAATTCTGAATATGGGCCGGGGGGGCGATAAATAATTATGAATAAAACAGGTTTTCGAGTCTTCCTGTTTGGGTGATTTATAGACAATATGATACTTTCAAATGAATTATAAGTATTTTTAACTTTAGGGCTAAGAAGTAAGCTAGACTGTGATATTACTGCCAAACCACCTCCTTTCCCTGAAATCCTGGATTTCTGATAGTTAGCATAGGTGGGGGGGGGTTGCTTCATTCAGTCTAACATAGTCATCCTGTTGGAGCCAAGTTTCTGTTAAGGCTAGTAAACTAAGGTTGTTATCAGTGATTAACTCATTGACTAAGAGGGACTTAGAGGAAATGGATCGAATGTTTAATAAACCGCATTTAATGACATCATAATTGTGCTTGTGAGAACTGCTGTCAGTCACTTTAAGGTTTCTATGACGCGCTCCTTTCATTTGTCTTTCATCACATAAGCTAAAGCTAGGACCTGCTTGACTTTCCCTGCATGGGTTTTGCACCAGCACTAAGGGAGGCTCAGAGGAGCGTTTTCCACTGCTGCTCTGTGCCCGGGTCTCGTCTCTGGATTGTCAGGTTAACAGACTAAGGCTAGCAGAAAAGTTTCTAGAAAGAAGAGCGGCACCGTCCCGAGTGGGATGGACACCATCTCTCCGCATGAGACCGGGCTTCCCCCAAAACGCGCTCCAATTATCCACAAAACCAACGCCGTTTTCTGGGCACCATCTAGAAAGCCAGCGGTTGAATGATGAAAAGCGGCTGTACATTTCATCACTGACTAAGTTCGGCAGGGGACCAGAGAAAATTACAGTGTCGGACATCGTCTTAGCCAGTTTACACACCGAAGCTACGTTTAACTTAACCACCTCTGATTGTCTCCGTCGGGCATCATTACCGCCTGCGTGAATCACGACTCGACGGAACCTGGACTTACTCTGAGCTAACATCCTAAGGTTCCCCTCGATGTCACCAACTCTGGCCCCCGGATAACACCTGACTGTAGCCGCTGGGAGCTCCACGTTTCTAACTTCAGAAGAGCCTATAACCAGAGTTGAGGATTCAGCGGGTGTGTCGCTGAGGGGGGAGAACCTATTACTAACGTGGAGTCTCGGGTGCTCTAAGTTTTTGCGCTTAGCACTATGTTTCCTCCCAACCGGTACAAACCACTGACTGTCTCCCGGCTGCTGGGCGAACGCTGGGGTGCTAACTGGGTTAGCCCTGGTAGCGCGGCCCGCGCTACGAGTAACGACCTGGCTAGCCGGCTTAGCTTCCACTGTGCGGAGCCGCGCTTCTAACTGTTTAAGCCTGGCCTCCAAGTCTAACACAAGACTACACTTAACACATCTACCGCTATCTTCACTAAAGGAGGCAGGATCGTCACTAAACATATGGCACATGGAGCAGGAAAGAGAGGGAAAGGTGGAAGGAGGAGTGGTGGCCATGCTAGGTTCTAAGCTAGGCTAGCGGTGTTTAGGTAAAGAGAAGTGGTTTATTTAGCAAAATGAGAAAGTGAACAGCAAGCGGTTTAACAGTAGTGTATCGCTACTAAAAGGTGCTAGATGTGAATATTAACCCAGATAACCCTTAAAGTAAGCAATAGTAGTCAGGCTAATGCCAAACAAGAGAACAGTAGTCAAACACGGCTAGTACTGGGAAAGGCTCACCCGGAAATGACGTCACAGGAACCCTGCTCAGGATGGATTGCATTTGTGAATGAATCCAGACCATCTCCTCGTGGGCCATCGTCCCGGGATGCTCTGAGCAGCTTTGATTGACGTGGACGTTCAGGTTCATGAAGTTGATTTGAGTTTCATTACAATAAGCTGAAAATTCGGCTGAAATGTTTCATTTTTACTGCAATTCTGAAATGTTTCCTCCTGTTTAGAGCCGCGATGTGACTCAGGGTGTATTCAGAACAGGAAACCTTTAGGTCCAGACCGAGTCTGCTTCATTTGGTCTGGATCTAAACCTGAACCTCGTGTTAGTCTGCATTCAGACAGGAATGTCAGAGCAAACCGGAGCTTGGGCCGATTGGAAACCAACCGACCAGACCAGACCAGAGTCCGCTTGGGTTCATTCAGACTGAAAATGTGAGCTGCATGGATTATTGGGGGGAACGAACTCTGGTTCACTTTCAGAATCAAATGTGTTTAGTCTGAATCCAGTCTACGACACTCCTGTTCTCTGCACCCCCCTCCTTTTTTCTATAGCCTGCTCCTTATTATACCTTTGTGTCCTGGAGAAATCTCATTTTACTCTGAACTGCAGCAACTTTATGTGCTTGAAATGACAATAAAGCCTCTGGATCTGGAATCTCTCACTTTAGGTGAGAAAAACTCCCAAAATCCTGAACTTCTAAAAGATGTTCAAAGTGCTTATAGTGGATTTCTTGCATTTCTTGAGTTCAGATCAGGAATCCGAGAGATTCAGAAGAAGAAACCTCTGGAAAGTCGCGGCCCACAGCTTTGGTTTTTCCTCTGGTTACTTCAGCGTTTTATCAGTGACAGTTTGATCCGTGTGGAACGGGTTTAATCATTCAGACTAACACGGGGGTGGGGGGTCACTAGGACATGATGTGAGAATGTCTGGTGATATGAGAAGATTCAGGTGGAAACAAAAGAGCTTTTTTTGATGGTGGAACGTTCTGCTTTGTTCTGGAGACAACAAAGACTGAAGGCTGCTGGATTCAAAACACAAACCGTCTGTCTTCCACTTTACGAGGAAGTCAAACTAGACAACTGACAGAAATGTTCATCATCACTCAATAGAAGCACATTTCCTGGTTTCTCCTGCTTCAGCTGAAAGGAGGAAGTTCTTCTTTTGTTTACTGACGGCAGACGTGCTGTCAGACATCAATCTGGCAACGCAAGTCGTAACGAGGGAGACATTTCAAAAAGACTGAAAGGATCTCTACTGTTTGTTTTCCTGGATGTTCTGTCAGAAAGTCAGTCAGATTCTGGTTCTGGATGGGAGGAGGTTTTGGGTTTGATGTTCCTTCAGCCGTTCAAACACAATGACTGATGTGCCATGAGGACAGAACAGAGGAGCTCCTGCATGTTGGGACGTCCGCTCCACAGAAGCTTCTGCTGGAAAAAAGCAAGAGCAACAATCTGTCCCAGATACACACCTGAGACAGCAAAGTTAGTTTTCAGACTGAGAAACTGCTTCAAATGACGGACAGATAAATGTTTCTGTGTGACGTCGTTTGATGTTCTGGATCCAAAGGCTTCATGGAGATCAGGTCAAGTAAGGTTAGACTTCAGAGAAGACCCTCTGGTTTTATGTGTTCACATCATTACTGCAGAGTTAACCTGATACACTCACCATTATGGAAGCTCATTGAACTGCAATAGCATTATTGATCAGGCAGACATAGTCTAAATGGAGCCATAATGAAACGTGGGCCTGTGAATTTTAATCACTGTGGTCGCTTGGCGTATGGGATTCCCTCACCCAAAACAATAACACTAAAAATTACATTTAAAAGGATTGATGAGGAAAACTAAAGCTCTGGTAAACTCCATCCTTCCATCCAGATTTCCCTCTTTACCACATTTCTAACTGCAGCTTCATAGGTTACACTTTAGAAACTGTAACCATTCCAGTTTATTGTTTTTATTAATAATAATAATAATAATAATAATACAGAGTGGCACTCGTCTAGGGTGAACCCCACCCTCACCAAACAATAGCTGGGATAGGCCCCAGCATCTCTGTGACCCTGAAGGGGAATAATCTTCTTAGAGAGGCTTTCCAGTCCCATAATAATAGTAAGAAGAATGGATTGGATTTATCTGCGCTTTTTCTTGTTGCTCAAAGTTCTTCCAATGTGTCCATCATTCATTGGTAGCTACTGTTGTAGCCACAGCTGTCCTTGGGCAGACTGACAGAGGCGGGGCTGCCAGTTCACGCCTACAGCCCTCTGAGCATCACCGGGACATTCATGCACATTCACACACCATTCACCATTCACACTGGAGGGTGGAGTTTCTTGGCCAAGGACACAATGACAGCTGGCTGGGGGGAGCGGGGATCGAACCGCCAACCCTTCGGAAATTGGACAACCTGCTCTACCACCTGAGCTACTGCCGCCCCCTGTGCACATGTAAACACATTCACACACTCCACTGCCAAACAATGGCGCCAACATATAACCACCAGGACCAATGTGGGGTCCAGTGTCTTGCTCAAGAACACATGGGCAGGCAGGGCGGTGGACATGACTGTCCAGCGGAAGCAATCATCTCACAGTGGAGTGAAGGCGTCACACAGGAACACCGACGTCTACGTGATGCCTTCATGACTTCACACCACGTGGGTTAGATCACAGCTTTGCTGTATGTGATCTTCAGCAAGGCACAGTGTCTTCCCTCCTTCAAACTCCACTACACTCATGGTGTTGTTTTCAAACACACAATCTATCAACACAAAGAACTCCACAAATGATACAGGAAGGAAATTCACTTCATTATAGATAATTTAGCAGAGAGATGAGCCCAAAATACTGATCTGTGTTACAAATGAGGAGTCAACATGTACTAAAAATGATCAAAAGGTTTCTGATTTATTCTCAAACTGTTTCCAGAGACTCTTGAAAGAACAAAAATAAGTTCTGATGGGTCAATCAGATATGAAGGACTTTTTATCAGACACTTGGAAGGAGAACTGTGGAGTTTATCTTCATCCACCAGCCTACAGTCTTCCTCTGGACGCTTCATGACCAGACTCTGGAAAAAGCCACTAGAGGACACGTCCTCCTTTAAGGGCCATCGCAAATCTATTTAACATTCAGAAAAAACATCTACAGCCGTGAGGTTCCAAGATCTTCTGTCAGCCACAATGAGTAGCTTCCTTATGGAAGACCTGGAACAAAGAGTCACCAAACCAACCCACCCCTAACCGTTCCATCCATGCAGGGAACAACAGAACTAATACAAAGAACCAGAACACAAGAACCAAACCTCACATCAAAGTACAGCAGGGACAGAAATGAAATGTCTGACAGCAGGTTGATGAGGACCTCCATGCAGAAGTCCAGAGGTCACTGAACGTGTTGGCTGCTGCATGCAGCGGAATAATGATTCCCATGTAGCTGAGCGTTGAGTCGACTGTTCCTTCAATAATTCAGTCTCTGGAGTCTTCTGTTAAAACCGTCATCAAATATTTAGCTGCTACATGGTCTACTCAGAACCCCCACCCTGGTGATCAGCACTGCAGAGGGGGTCACTGCCATCTTCATCTCCAGGAAATGCCAGAAGATAATGGCGGTACGACTGCTGCAGATCAATCATCTGCAGTTTGGGGAATTTTTCTGACAACTGATTGTCGTCTTTTGTTACACAAACTGAGAGCTTCTCATCCAGGAACATGTATTCACTTTTCATTGGTCCAGAACAGACTGAGAGAAAAGCTCTTGGAATTTCCTCGTCCTAAACTTGACCGAACAAATAAACCCTGACTTTGTAAAGTTACTGAATGAACAGAAAAACCTAAATGTCCTTCTGTCTGTCACCTTCATTTCTGCAGCATTTTATTTTTTTAAAAGGTAAAACAGTCAAAGCATAAAGTAAAGTTGTTGGTGATGTGTGAGGGGGGGGGGGTGTTAAGGGTGGGGGTGTTAAGGGTGGGGGTGTTAAGCTCCTGGATCAAAGCAGCTAGAGGTTTCTTTTCAACATGGATCACGTCCACAGTGAGGGTTTCAAACCACAGACCGTGGTCATGGCAGCCATGCTGCTGCTGTTACAAACCAGTCATTGGTTCATTTTTCACCTGGAACAGCTGCTTGTCTGCATGTCGTCGTCCTGCTGGTCACATGTTGTGGCTTTTTCACATTCTTGATACATAGATGAAATGTTCATGACTTTCTTGTTTCTCTGACATTTAAAAACAACAACAACTTTTTCTGTAAATTTCACTGCTAAATGAGTCTGTCAGTCACCGGAGAGACTCTGAGCAGACCCCCCCCACAAAAAGACAGAACCAAGCGCTCAAGGCAGCCAGCAAAAACAACAGCCAGCAAACGCTAGCAGATCCATTTCATAGCTTTTCTCTGAGCTTCAGACACAGGCCCCAAAGCATTCTGGGAGTTGGACTCTGACTGGAAAGAGCATGACATGAAACGTTACATCCCCCCACAAGTCATGAAGAAAACATGAATGGATTCAAACTAAAGAATCCTCTTCAAAAACAAACAACCCTCTGCCTGTAGGTTGTTCAGATGCATCCATCATCCATCCATCCATCCATCCACCCATCCATCAACACATCCATCCATCCATCATCCATCCATCCATCCATCCATCATCCATCCATCCATCCATCAACACATCCATCCATCCATCCATCCATCATCCATCCATCCATCATCCATCCATCCATCATCCATCCATCCATCCATCCATCAACACATCCATCCATCCACCATCCATCCATCCATCCATCCATGCATCCATCCATCAACACATCCATCCATCCATCCATCCATCATTCATCCATCCATCCATCCATCAACACATCCATCCATCCATCCATCCATCATCCATCCATCCATCCATGCATCCATCCATCCATCAACACATCCATCCATCCATCCATCCATCCATCCATCATCCATCCATCCATCCATCCATCCACCCATCCATCAACACATCCATCCATCCATCATCCATCCATCCATCCATCCATCATCCATCCATCCATCCACCCATCCACACATCCATCCATCCATCCATCATCCATCCATCTATCCATCCATCCATCCATCCATCCACCCATCCATCCATCCACTCATCCATCCATCCATCCATCCATCCATCCATCATCCATCCACCCATCCATCCATCCATCAACACATCCATCCATCCATCCATCCATCATCCATCCATCCATCCACTCATCCATCCATCCATCCATCATCCATCCACCCATCCATCCATCCATCAACACATCCATCCATCCATTCATCCATCCATCATCCATCCATCCATCCATCCATCCATCAACACATCCATCCATCCATCCATCCATCCATCCATCATCCATCCATCCATCCATCCATCCATCCACCCATCCATCAACACATCCATCCATCCATCCATCATCCATCCATCCATCCATCATCCATCCATCCATTCACCCATCCATCCATGCATCCATCCATCCATCGACCCATCCATCCATCCATCCACTCATCCATCCATCCACCCATCCATCCATCCACTCATCCATCCATCCATCCATCCATCATCCATCCATCCAACCATCCATCCATCCATCAACACATCCATCCATCCATCCATCCATCCATCATCCATCCATCCATCCATCCATCCATCCATCCATGCATCCATCCATCCATCAACACATCCATCCATCCATCCATCCATCATCCATCCATCCATCCACCCATCCATCCATCCACCCATCCATCAACACATCCATCCATCCATCCATCCATCCATCCATCATCCATCCATCCATCCATCCATCCACCCATCCACCCATCCATCCATCCATCAACACATCCATCCATCCATCCATCCACTCATCCATCCATCATCCATCCATCCATCCATCATCCATCCATCCACTCATCCATCCATCCATCCACTCATCCATCCATCATCCATCCATCCATCCATCATCCATCCATCCATCATCCATCCATCCATCATCCATCCATCCACTCATCCATCCATCCATCCACTCATCCATCCATCCATCCATCCATGCATCCATCCATCATCCATCCATCCTCCCTCTCCCCACCCACTTCCTGCAGCCCCTCTGGACCTGCTTCTTTAGGTTGTGACCTGGAGCTCAGGACCACAGGTGAGCTTTGGAACAAAGATCCAGCGGTAAATTAAGAGCTTTTCTGACTCCACGTTCACCACAACGACTGGCGTAGCGGCCGCACACTCCATCTGTTGATCTCCATGGAGTCGCCAGCTGATCTGTCCATCAGTCCTCTGAGAGACAGGCCAGTATCTGAACTGCTGTTCAGCCTGCAGGCCCAAACCACAGTCCTGAACCTAGACCCCCCAGTTTATATGTTGAATATAAACTCTATACAGATGATAGGGGGTCCTGATCCCAGACCCCCCCCCCCCCTCCATTTGCATGGAGACTCACTTGTGTATCCCGTTGTTAGTTTCTACAGCTGTGACAACTTTCTGTGAGCTTAAATCCAAAATGAGCTTCAAGCCGGTCTTAGTGATGAAGAGGAGGAGGAAGCATCGGGTTTCTTCATGTGTGCTAAAAAAGAACTGAGTGTTTCCACTGATAATGAGACCAGAGTAGCAGAGGAAACCAGGACGAGTTAATATTGCATCAAAACACTGGGCATTATTTACAGTCATATCACTTTTTAATAAAAGATGAAAACTACAGTTTGTTCAAACAACCATCAGCTGTTTTTTTATTTCCTTCCTTAACGAGCTCAGCTCGCCGGCGCGTCACTGCAGAGCTCTGGAAGGAGGTGAAGAACACGCTCTGCTTCTAAATCAACCTCCAGCTAATGAGAAGCGTGTGTTTGGGCCGTCATTTTCCCTGACTAAAGGTTTCCCTTCAGCTGCGATGGGGGGCAGAGGATGAGAAGACCTGACTGGTTAATAATTCTGTGTTTTTATCTGCAGCTTCTGCATCAGAACTTCGCTTCAGAAAACTCATTCACCGTCTTTTCTTCAACCTGCAGTTTAACAAACATGCAGAGCCTTATCAGACTTTTTAGACTTCGTTTATCTCTGCAGACACGGGGGAACCTGTGTTGCCATGGAGATTTGACCCCCCCCCCCACCTGCTGAGTCTGAACAAATCAAAAATTCAGGAAACAGAAGCAAAGATTTCTTCATCATGAGCTCATGAGAGCTGAGGCCTTCATAGATGTATTTACATCCAAACTGAGCCTTCTGACAGTCAGTTGCCATCAATAATATTTTGTGTTTCTGCAATCACTGCCAGAAGTGATTAGGCATGAATAATGCATGTCAGATTAAAATTCAGCTCTCAGTGTTTGCTTTGCACAGTTAGGTTTTTCCTTTTTTCCATCACTTATTCCGGTTCTTTTGAGTCCGCCGCCGACCATCAGCAGCTCTGCATTTTTGATAAATAATTCACACGGCACAGTAATCACAAATGGAATGGATCCCACGGTGTGTGTGTTCACTCTACTTAAAGTGCTGTCCTGTTATCTAATGAATAACATTTCAGACACCCGCCCAGTCCGTTTCTGGATGTGAGGCTGGCGGGCCACGGAGGAGCCGAGCTGTGGGAGCAGCCGGATCCTCCGGGGCGCCGCTGTAGAAAAAAGCCTTTTTGCTCTTATGCTGAGGATGGAGACGCTGACATTCTTTACCTCTGCAGAGGAGCGTTGCATTAAGACTTTGCATGAACACAGTCGGCTTACGTTTGCTAAAAGTCATAGCATTGGGATGGTTTTTGTTTCCAGAATTTAAATGGAGACAGGTTTTATAACTTTTAAGCCGTGCAGGCTGCCAAAACACATTTACCAGACAAGGAGGAGGCTTTAAAATGAAATGCCTTGTTTTCTGTGTTGCATTAAAAGTAATCTTACCTAGAAAGTAATCTTAAGGCCCGTACACACCGGGACGAATTTCGCCGGCGAAATTTGCCTCGTGACTAAACAAAGGGCACCAATGAGAGTGTGCACACCGACGCGAAAAAAACGCCTCGGGTTCGTTTTTTTTTTTTTGACGCCTCGCGTCGAAATCTATTCGACCAATGAGAATGGCGCTTTTGCTCACGTGTCTGGAGCTTCTGAAGTTACGGTAAAACACAACTTGGGGGCGCTCAAACACAACACTGCCTTTCTGAGCACACATACCAGCAAAGAAGATAGACGCCAAGTAGCGGCTACACTGCCGCAAAGAAATAATGACGGACATTCTAAAATATCCCCGAAAACGCTCATGAGACATTTTCAGCTCTTGTACCAGTCGATAAAACTCACCATGTTCTTCTGACAAGCGCGTAAATACTGGCTCTCTTCTTCTGAGTGAAAAGAGACCACCTTGTGTACAGCGCCATCTAATGTCAGGGAATGAAATTGCATGTTCAGCGAAAATCGCCTGGGTGTGAACACAAAAGACGTGGCGAAAAACGCTGGCGAATATTCGTCCCGGTGTGTACGGGCCTTTAGTTTGAGAAAACATGACCAAACTGTTTTTCAGGAAGTCCTGGGAAAACCATATTTCTGACCGCATCAGCAGATTTTTAGTTGATTCAAAGAAAATGTTTGAAATTGTGAGACTTTTTGACTCATTTCTATAAACCTGTTTTTGCAGTGAATGAAAAGAGGCTGCAATTCATAATTCCATGTTTAAACTGCTTTTATGCCAAAGTTAAGGACCCCCCCCCCCCCCCAGGTGTACGTCTGCTGTCATCATGAACATCCTCCTCCTATACTTCTACTCCTCTCTCTTTGTGCTTTTTGTAAAATTTAGATTGAATAGAATGTGGCGTCCACCTCCGTAAAAAAAGGAACGTTTCTGCAGAAATGGAAGTCATTGAGTGATCCATGCAGCATGAAAAAGCCCGGAACTTAGAGAAGAAAGTTCTGAGTAACTGTGGGTCCATTCAGCAACACAAAACAGCCTGTGGATGGATCTTATTGCTCACTGATCAATGATCCCATAACACACCACCCTCTGGACATAATGGGACCAATCCAGACCTGAACAAAGAGTCCATCAGAATCACCCCCCCACTTCATCATAACCGGCCTTTTCTGATGAGAGCTGTTCAAAATAACAACCAGGGGGGTCGATGAGGGACATTCATTCCCCGGGACCACGAGCGTTACGAGTTGCTGCGCAGTAATGACATCTCTGGAGAATCCAGGACAAGAACGTTTTCATCGAGGGTGAGGGAGGCAGATGAGACGGAAACAGAAGAGCGTTCTCCTCTGCGGGCGCCACCTCCTTCCCAACTAAACGCCACTTCCAAACTCTCAGCAGAGAATGCCTCCATTTTTCTCCCTTGCATGACCTTCTTCAGCTCTTTGGAGCGCCTTCATCGGGTTTTAGGGTGAGCTATGATGAACAAAAAACAATCAGGAAAAACAAAAACTCCAGTTTTCACATTTCACTCCAATTCCATGTTTCCAAACTTTTGTTTTATTCCTAAAACAAATTTGTCACATGCTTCAAATGTCTAGATTAAGCATAGATGGTGCGCGCGCGCTGGGGGGGGCGGGGGTTATCTTTTCCTTTGAAAAAGAAGAAGAACAAGAAGAAGAAGAAGAAGCAATGTCACAGAAAGAGATCAACATAGAATTAGAAAAAAGGAAAGACTGGAATAGAATAAATTTCAGTCAGACAACTCTTGCAGTAAGAAATATTTATTTGACATTTTCCACATACTTTAGTTGGCATTCACATCTTTTGGTTTGGCATAAGGCTCCGTTCAATTCCATGAGAGATTTCCATAAAACTTTCGGGTAACAAAAACCCCCCCCTTACGGAGCCCACAGGTGGAAGCCGGGGAGGAGGGTGGGGCGAAGAATGAGCGCTGAAGGTAAGAAAGAGAATGAGCGCCTGCGCACCTGGGCTTAAATAGGACGCTGAGCAGGTGCATTAATTGACTGAACCACCCTAGGGTAAGCTGTAAACACCGCTACGAGTTGTCGCCCGAAATTCGATTGAATCGTCATTGCAGGGAAAAGACGTGTAAACATGCAGCAGACATGTAAACAGGTAAACGTGTAAATGTGTAAACATGTAAACACGTAAACAGGTAAACATGTAAACGTGTAAACATGTAAACAGGTAAATGTGTAAACAGGTAAACATGTAAACAGGTACACGTGTAAACAGGTAAACGTGTAAACATGTAAACAGGTAAACAGGTAAACATGCAGCAGACGTGTAAACAGGTAAACGTGTAAACAGGTAAACGTGTAAACATGTAAACAGGTAAACGTGTAAACAGGTAAACACATAAACAGGTCAACGTGTAAACATGCAGCAGACGTGTAAACAGGTAAACGTGTAAACAAGTACACGTGTAAACAGGTAAACATGTAAACAGGTACACGTGTAAACAGGTAAACGTGTAAACAGGTAAACACATAAACAGGTAAACAGGTAAACGTGTAAACATGCAGCAGACGTGTAAACAGGTAAATGTGTAAACAGGTAAACATGTAAACAGGTAAACGTGTAAACAAGTACACGTGTAAACAGGTAAACATGTAAACAGGTAAACATGTAAACAGGTACACGTGTAAACAGGTAAACGTGTAAACATGTAAACAGGTAAACGTGTAAACATGCAGCAGACGTGTAAACAGGTAAACGTGTAAACAGGTAAACGTGTAAACATGTAAACAGGTAAACGTGTAAACAGGTAAACACATAAACAGGTAAACACATAAACAGGTAAACATCATAAACATCATAAAGCTTGTGGGCTGACATTCACCCCCCTTTCTCTAAATCAAGTTGCCTAATTTCCATGTAAACAAACAAACATTGGAACATTAATGGAACAGCTTTTCCATTTGGTCTTTGGAAATGTTCAGGTGATGCGTGTGCAATGATCCGTCTCGTTTCCTCTGATGATTGATTGTGATTGGATGACGAGGGTCCCTCCTTTGTCTGCCTTCAGATGAGGTTACATTAAAGAAGACCATTTTTCTTCTAAACGGGGAAAAGAATTCATCACAGTCAACAGCTGCTGAAGCACGGCGCTCATTTCATCATCTCAACTGACAGGCATTGTGGGAAATCAGCCTTTAAACTGCTTTGATTCTGACTGGAGGCCTGCTCGTCCCTGACGTACGGAGGCCATTAGGATCGGCTTTGAAATGCTAATTAGAGTCTGAAAATGAATATTTACAGTGGTGATGTGAACATAGTCATTACATACTAACTACATTACTGTGACATGACAGCCACACTCACAGAGGCTTTCCTCAATGCTAATCTGAGCTGTGATGCAAGTCTTCGGGAAATATCAGACAACAGGAAGAAGAGCTCTGACGAAGACTCTGAGAGCAGCAGGTGAAGCCTAAAGGTCAGAGGTCAGAATCATGTTCCTGACAGTCAGACTGTTGTTGCTTTGGCTTGTTGGAGAACAGTCCTAATGTCTGATTAGAGAGGGGCTTCTGGTTGGACGTTCTAGTTGGTTTCCTGAAGCAGAATGTTGTTAGTAAATTCTAGTTAGAGGGAAGGTATTTCACCTTCTCTTCACCCGCCGTTTTCCTCCCATTTGAGTTCAAACTACAGACTGAAATGAAATCAAATGATGGCGGTTCTGATTAACCCTTGTTCTATCCTAGGCACGTTAATGTTGGGAGTGGGGTCATCTAGACCCACTAGACAGTGGGGTCATCTAGACCCACTAGACAGAGCTCTGAACCTTTGTTCTTCAATGATTTGTGATCTTCACTGGTGTCCATGGATTACATGAAATCCTCTCCACCTTCATCCACCTTTGTCATGGCAGGAGAACACCTCAATGGAAGGGGGGGGGGGGGGTCATAGGATAGATCAAGGGTTACTGAAGGTCAGTCTGGTCCGTTTGAGTTTGTGTCGGGCTTTGAGGTCCTCAGCTCAGGGCTGTTCAGCTACTAATGATGATGGAAACTTTGATGTCCAAACACGGATGGTTCGTGTTCTGCTGTGGTTCTGCTGCAGGTCGGTTCTGGTCGTCTGGTTTAGCAGGTGAGGCGTCTGCAGCCTGACGTTTGGTTTTTGGCTGCACCGTGGGCGCATGAGAGCCTGAAAACACCAACCGTCCTGCTGGAGAGCAGGCAGGAGGCTGCAGTGGAGCTTTGTTAACCCTTTGACAGCCGAGCCGTCGCTGGTGATGGGAAACCCACAACTGTCGACACAATTACTGCAGTTCCAACGGATTCTGCATCAAACAGTTAGTACAGATCAAAGAACGTCCAAATATGAGCTGCTTTGTGCAGCTGAGGACGCCGTCACCATACTGACCTGCCCCCCCCTGCAGACCAGGTTCAGAGGCGGCGGGGGACGCTGCTGCACCGGCAGGCAGAGTCATTATTATCTAATTAGGCAGACTAATGACGTGTGGCAGGAAGCCAGGAGGCCAAGACCGTCACCGACACGCCGTCTGTTTCACTGAGAGCTGGTCTCAGAGGAACAACCCCTCCCTCTGAAATCTTATCAGGGGTGGGTGAAATGCTGCTCACGCACAGGAATCATCTGCTTGACTCCATTTTTCTGACCTAGAAGTGTTTTTCTTTAAGTAAGGCGATCAGTGTTAAACACTTTACAGAAGCTCACAAACATAGAGTCCACCAAGAGTCCATCGCCTGAAGGACGATAATATTCCTGTGTTCATCTGTTTGAGGTCACAGGAAACCGTGGTGCACCCCCCCCCCCCCCCCCACACACACACACACAGACTAGATTCAAGCTTTTTACCAAAAAATCTAAAATCCTCATACAACTGAGCTCAGCATGTGTGGAATCTGCCTTAGGAAGACCCTGAAGCATGAACCCCGAGTGATGAAGAAAGTGCAGATAACAGGAGGCCAGCTTTGGGTCGCAGAGGACAGTCCTTCAGACGGGATCAGAGACCAAATCTGATCCCTGAGACTCGCAGGAGCTGAGGTCACGAGCCGTCTGAGAGCAACGCTGAGCAGTGGAGCTGTGGATTCATGAGGTCATGACAATGTTCAGAGGGGACATCTGGTTGGAGGCTTTGCAGTGATAATAAATCAGATTTTTAGAATCTGGCCTCTTGCAGGAGGAAATGATAAAGAAGGATCACAGTGAGGCTCATTTTTCCATCAGGAAGTGATTGATGATCAAAGGGAGAGCTCCGTGAAGATCAGATCAGATTCAACAGGGCGACAGATGAAGAGCACGTGCTCACAACAGTTCCTGGTTCCACTCCTGAGTTCCAGCTTTTGAGCCAGGCAGCATGGAGACAGCCTGACAACCCGTGGCATTCCAGGCGTTTAGCTGAACACGTTCATTGGTCACTGAGATCTATGAGCCTCAAAAGTCCTTCAACAGATGATCCCATTCTCTTCCACAGGCGGACCCCCCCCCCCCCCCCCCCAGGGGAAATAATGAAATAGATCAATTATCAACATTATGGTTTTATTATTGTTGCACTTCCACGTTTTTCACCCCAAATCCCAGCTGGACGGGTGAGCTCCAGACGAAGAACGAATGATGTGACCCAAAGTGGCTGCCCAGGGTAAAAGGAGGCGGAGTCAGGGACCGGCTAAGAACCTGTGCAAGCTGCTCACCTGTTCTAGCATCCTGATCACCATTGTCCAGGGACTGCAGGACAAGCTCAATGACCCCAAGGCCAAAGAAAAGTTCCAGGACATTCTACTACAATCCCTTCTGGTTGACCGGGACGTGGCTGCTGGACCGCGCCATCAGCCGGCCCGGTTCTTCTCTGTTTACCATATGGACAGGACTCTGGACTTGGGAAGGTTGAGGGCAGTAGCTGGTGCAACTGGAGCATCGATCCTCCTAAACGCTCCTGGATACAGAACCTGGAAATGTTAACCATCGTCTACTTTCAGCGGGAGTTTACATCTGTGATGGTCTGCACCGTTTATCCCCCCCCCCCTTGGGAAAGTGCTTCTCTGCTATGAGGAGCTCAAAAACCTACAGACATGAATTCAGGTCAACTACTGACTCCTAACATCAGCAAGACAGGAGTTGATAGGCTGATAGAGGTCTTCAGACTATCAACGCTTCCCCAATGAAGAGAGGAAACCGTTTCTGGTACTGGTAGGTGTTGGACACGGTCCTGTTATGTTACCCCCCTGGTGAAGAAGGCCCAGCAGCGTCTTCATCATCATCTCAGACGTCCGAAAGACTTTAAACTTCCCTCAAAGGTGCAGCAGACTTTCTTCCCCTGCATCCTGACAGGAAGTATCCCGACCTGGAAACAGCACAAAGCGGGTCAAGAAAGATCTTCTGAGGGAGGAATCAGCCGTATCCCTGACCTGAGCCTGTCCACGGCAGGCGGTGCTGCACCGGAGCAACGCAAATACTTCAGCTGTCCCAACGCTTCACTCTGTTGAGGTTCCCTGAAGGCAAACAGAGAGGATGAGGAGGAGCTTCCTATGCTGAGGAGAGCCGGTCCAGGTCCAGGTATGCTGATGATAACCCGGTTATGCTAATTTAGAAGGAACTCTGTTTGCGGTGCATCCCACACGCTGCGCTCTGCTGAAGTATGACACCGTCCAAACAGGATATGAGAGTAAGAACACGGAAAAAACCCACAACCTCACTTTCTGAGTTTGGAAAATTCCCCCTAAAGGCTGTTTGTCTGCAGTAAATGCTGCAGACAAACAGATCTGCCCCCCTTCATCCATTCCTGAGGCCGTCTTCATTTCCTACCCACACATGGTCATCAAAGACACGCCCAGCGCCGCCCTGACTGCATAGCAGGAACAGCAGCCCACCAGGTAAACCTGAAGGGAGCAGCCTGCCATGTGGCGGCTGGGGCTTCCATGACGCCTCAGAAGGTTCAAAGGAGCCGACAGACGTCAGGATAGGAAAATGAATCCCTGCTTTGTTTCTATAGAAACCACTTGGAAAAGAGCTTCAAACAGCAGAAAGAGAAATTAACATTTAAAAACAGCAAGCGTCGACTACAAACTGTCATTCTTTTTGTCTCCTTTCTTCTGTGAGAATCTGACCCCTGAGCACAGCTTTGTGTGTCGATGACAACAGCAAAGCTCCTGGTGCATGATGGGAGATCTGCTCACATGAGGGTGCTGTGGTCTGAGTTCGTCTGCGAGGCTGATTTTGACCATGATGTTCCATATTATGTGATTCATCACGGCGTCCTGAACATCTCAGACCCTGAGAGTGTGCTGCACAAAAACACACTTTCACTTAGAGACTCACTCTCAGTCGGAGGTGAGCAGATAAAAGGCAGTGTGACCGATGGATTTTACCTGCCTGCATGATGACTAACATCCCATAAAGCGCACTGGCAGCCTCTGGTCCCATAAAAACAGTGAATTACCAACTGAACTGCAGTTGTGAATCAAAGATCCTGTCAGGAGGTTTGCAAATGTTTCACCAATCAGAGCTTGACAAATATAAAATACAAAATAATAAAGAGAGTTACAGGAAGTGTGTAAGTTCTGCAAAGTGCAGGTATGAATTATGGGATGCACACGCACAATCCTCTGAACACGCGGACTGTCAAGCTCACACTTTAGGAGTTTGGAGAGCATTTTGAGTGGATCAGACACCATTGGTTTTATCTTGCGTCCCTTACTGCTGGAAGCCGTGTCTCCACTTTTGTTGTTGTGTTTCAGTTTTTGTTCAGTTGGAAGGGGAGTTGTTGTTGTCGGATCTTAAGTGTAAAGGGTCTCGCACCTCTCAGCCACCGTCCCTATCACCTGAAATACTCCACATCAGAATCCTGATCGCTGAATGGGAGTTGTTCTGCAGAAACATCTGCTCACATCAGGCGGCACAGAACCCCCCCAGAACAGAAACAACACAGCAGGGACATGTGACGTGGGATTGACAGGGTGGAGGAACCTTTCTTCATCGGAGTGGTTGTTTTCTAACACTTGTGAGTAATTGTTGTCTTTGGAGGAAGATGACTGATTTATTCCACATCCATTTGCTCCTAGAGCAGATTCACTTCCTGCTTTAGGACCAGTTATGCTCCTCCCACCTCTATAATTATTAGTTTTATGTATTGCATGTGGAAATCTACGTTTCTGTCTGTGCTGTTTAAGTTTGATCCCACTTCAGAGTATTTTATGGAAGCACCAAACGTGTGCGTGTGTTCAGCCAGCTTCATGAATGTGTGTTTTCTGTGTACCGCCACGCTTTTAGCTGCACATTTCTGCCTCGGGCAAATTTCCCCTCAGGAAAATCAAAGGTTTTTGGATGAGATTTGCTGCGACAGAGGAGAAATATGAGCTGCAGAGCAACCTCAGAGGTCCAGAGATGGGTGAGCTACTTTTAGCTAAAGCAAATGACATTGAATGACACTTTCAGAATTCTGTTTGTGAGAAAGTCTTTCCTGATGATCCTGGAGGACAGAAGGCTGCAGTTGAGCTGCAGCTCACGAGGTTCAAACCTCCAAAAGTGACATCAGATGCAACAATCAGGACTTTCCTTTCAGCGCATCCTCTGACTGAACTGAAAATCCACAGAGGGTTTGAGAGGTCCAAGAATCCAAAGCTGTGTGGAGGAAAGAGCAGAGACAGAGAGGGACTGATGGAGAGACGTGCTGCTGACGGTTAAAAAAGGCGGGAAAATGTGGATGCTTTCAGCAGCAGGAAACTCTTCTAAAACAATCGCTCCTTTCTTTTGGCTTGGAAACGTTTGCATTGTGTTTTCTGTTTTGAATTGTGTGGCCTGTTGTTCGAGGGAGGGGGGAGTCAGGGTTTTTCCTGAACAAAAAGAAGAACCACACAGGAAACGTGAAGCTCGTCTGTCAGAGGACTGATTCTGTGAATCTGGAATATAATATCTGGAATAAATCCCCCCATGATCCACGTCCAGAAAGCTTCGTCAGTCCCCTCCTCCCCTCCTCCTCCCCTCCGGGCGACAGCATGGTTGAGCCGTCAGACCTGCAGGAACCGGGCGTGAAATCCGATGAAGAACAGATGTTTGGTTCTGTGTGGACGTCTAAAAACTTCCATCTGGACCCGCCTGAGGACGATGATCGCGTCTGGGAGCCATCAGTCAGTCATTCTGTCCTCCATCCTGAGAAAAGCGGTGCATGACGCTGTAAAAACACCGTTTTCATGGCGGGGGTCTTTAGCGTGTCTGAAGATCATCACTCTGATGGAAATCTGGGGAAAAAGTTTAACCTCTTCATCCCTGATTTTACTTCCAATGAGATGAAAATGCTGTTTTCTCTCAGGTGAAGCTAAATGAAGGTTAGTCCTGAATTAAATGAGTGACGATCAGCAGCGTGAAGGAGTTACAATTGAGAATGTTGGTCTTTAGAAAAAAAAGGCATGGCGTGTGAGGAGAGCAGAGGCTGAACATCAGAGGAAGGATCTTGTCTCCCGGCTGGCGGACGGCGGGCGCCGCTCTGCTGCACATCCAGTTCAGGGGAAACGTCAGGAGCTAACAGCAGCGAGACGACGTCATGAATCCATCAGGACCACCAGGACCTGGTCTCCATTAGAGCCAGAAAATTCTCACCTGCTTTCTTCTTACCTGACTGTCTGTTTTCAGTTAACCTTGATCAGGTGAGACGCATCGATTCAGTCTCTGTCATCAGAGGATGTTTCACTTTGGCAAACACTTGAAGATGTTCATGTGTCACATTAGAAATGGCCTGTCATTAGGATTGTGTTGGTCTGTTTTAGTAACTCCTGCAGATTCAACGCTGGATCAAATAACACTAAACGCAGGAATGTGACTGAAATATTGACAGCATTTCTTCCCTGTGTGGTTTTAAGGCTGTGTTCATGTTTCACAGATGTTTCTGGAGGAGGATCACTGTGTGTCTCTGAGTGACAGCTATGTTTACGCAACATTCAAGAAATTGAAACAAACTCTGTTCATGCCGCGAAAAGCATTCGAAATCATTAGTTCTGGTATTTTACTATCTGATTACGTGGAGATTTAGATGAAACGCGTTTTGCTCTAGCTCTCAGCTGAAAGAAACACTTTCGTGCTGCCTCTTGGTTTAATTTGATTAAAGAAAGAAAACACGGCTCGCAAGTAATCAGCTGACAGCAAGTCCTATCAGTATTCAATCAGCAGCTTGATGAGACTCAATTAGGACTGAAGCTAAGGAGAAAATCGGCTTATGGTCTTTGGACATTCATTGCTCAGAACCTGATCAGCATGTAATTGAAAAGGTTGAACCCCATTAATTGGCCAGAAGCGGACAGGAATGAACCATCTTCTGTCCGCAGAATCAATCTGAAAATCGGAGATATCTGAGAATCTTAAACCTGCACTGATGGGCTCAGTATTTTGTTAAAAGGGGGTCAAAATGACCCATTGTTCTGGAACGTGAGGCGTTCCACACAACCCCACCAGACACCTGTGCAGGTGATGACAGTGTTAACTGAAAGCGTTTGCAGCAGAGGATGGTTTCCTGACACAGACGGAAGCTTTCAGGCTCTCAGAGCTCAGCATGAGGAGGGCGGTTAAACACTCTCGCGCTTGTACTTCACTGCTCAGAGGGGTTTGTGGTGAGTTACAGGCAGAACACTGACAGGAAACCTGCGAATGTTCAATTTTCACTTTGAATCACACTGCATTAACCTTGCATGAATTCCCTGTGAAGTCTGAACTAAAGTTAGCCTCTGGTGTGAGTTTGTGAAGGATCAGGAGGCTGACGGAAGACAAACGCAGGAAACAGTGAACAAAACCTGCCAGATGGAGGTGACAGTGAACGACCAGAGCATCTGAGACGGGCTTCTCTGAACCAGAAACCCAAAACACGTCTGATCAGCACAAACACACAACATCATCATCATTCTGTTCAAAGTTGTTTTTGTCCAACAGCTGAGCAGCAGGTCAGAGCTGAGAGCCTCTTGTTTTGGACAGTTTCTATTGTTACATTTGGGGTTTATGGATCTTCAGACAGACTGAGTGTGTATTTGTATAGAAACCCCTTTTTGTATTTGAGGCTAAGCTTTATTCATGAAAAGTATATTTGGATGCATTCCTTGTTGGACCGGATGGAAAAAGAAACAAAAGAGGAGAGAAAGAAACAGAGTGGGATGTCAGAGATGGGGGAGAAGGGGCTAGAGTAGGGGGTAGTCCATATTACAAAGTTAAAACATAAAAGTCTCCTAAGCAAATATTGAATTAAAATAGTCTGCACACAACTATTTACAGGCTGGAGTTATACTTAAGCTTTAATGATTAAAGATTTATCTCCCAGGATTTCTGCACATGGACAGGTACACACAATATTTGCATTAGCGATATTCATGAAGGGGGCTGTAGAAAAAGAAAAACAATACCCATGCCCGTATCTGTGTAAGGGGGAATAAGCAGGTGGGCTGAATGAATGTGTGCCTCCTAGAGTGAACCTTGATCACACCAAAGTTTACTCTGAAGGAAGAACTGACGCTCATCTCACCAGACAGAGATCCCTCCGTCTCTACGTCCATTTCTGAACTGGAACAAAAGCCTAAAGTCGTTGTCCAACACACCTGCTGCCCGCTTAGCTCAGAACCTGCCGTAGGTCCAGGCCCCACTGCTAAAGCCGTAGTAACCCGTACAGGGGGCCTGACCCGTACAGGGGGCCTGACCCGTACAGGGGGCCTGACCCGTACAGGGGGCTGACCCGTACGGGGGGTGGGGGAGTGGGAGTGCTTCCAGATTCCAGTTGGCTCTTCCGTGCTCCTGTACCTGACCAAGTACCTCTTCTCTACTACTGCTCTTGTTGCTGACCCCCCCTCTGGCTCGTCTGGCGCCCCTAGCTGTCCCCCCAACTCCATCTGCATGAAGCTCATCTGCTACACTTTAAACATGTAGTTGTAGAGCTAGATTAGCTAATTCTCTCTATGAATTCTGGTTCATCGCCTGTCTGTCCTGGGGGAGGACCCCTCCTTCATGTGGACTGCCCTGAGGTTTCTGCCTTTTTTTCTGGAATCCTTTTTTTTTCCTCACAGAGAAGGAGGGTCTAAGGGTAGAGATGTTGGTTTAGTTTAACCATTAACTATTTAACTCTATGACTTCCTGTTCTTATGATTCATGTTTACTATACAGTCACAGTATGAAGTGTTGTTGTAATATCAGGCTATAGAAATAACACTGAAGTGAACATCATTATGTTTTATAAACACAGCAGATACGTACATGATGAACCAAGGAAGAAGGTCAAATATTTAGTGGTTGTTTGACCCAAAAACAAACTATGAATGTAACATTTAGTTTAACTTCTGTTGTGAATATGACTCGTCTATGCAACCCTACAGATTTTCTTTAGTCTCTTGGTTTTCTCTGTTCTCCAAGGAGGGGGGCTTTGCCTTTGTTTTTATTTTTAAGGGAGTGACTTTGTCCATTATTGATATGAGCTGTTATTGAAGTTTTGGACAGATACATCACCAGACAAACTTAGAGAGGTTGGTTGGTTGTGTTCCAGATGTGAGGTGAAGTTTGCAGCCACTTCAGAGTGTAGACCACGCCTTCTAACAGTTCTCTCTGAAGTCTTTGGGTGACAGAGCCATTGATAGTAAAAAACACACACAGTGATCTGAGATACCAACGTCCACAACAGAGGTCACATTGGCCATCAGGCCACGAGTGATTAAAGATCCAGAGTGTGACCCCTGGTGTGGGTGGGAACACTGACATGCTGGGTAAAATCCATTGTTGCTAAAGTGTTTAAAAACTCTTGGACATACAAGTCTGATGGATCGTCCACATGTAGGTTAAAGTCACCCAAAATAATGATTCTACTAAAATCTAAGTGTATAACTGAAAGCAGCTCTGCAAAGTCAGAATTAAAAGACGAGTTACACTTTGGGGGTCTGTACACTATCAAACACAACACAGTGGGATTCTTAAAAACAATGGCCTGTTATTCAAAAGATGTGTCTTCATGAAACACTCTGTCTGTAGAACTAATACAAGCAGACGGGATAGCAGCAGTTCCCCCACCCCTACCCTGTTCTCTGTCTTTGTTTGTAAAGTAAAAAAGGGGGCGGAGTCGCTTCAGACAGTGAACCAGGTGAACCACAATTCAAGGTCTCTGGTAAAAACGGGCCATTTAGGTTCTGATCTAAAATGAAGTCATGAATTAGAAATGTTTGTTGGATAGTGGGGGTACATTTAAAAGAGCTGGATTCAATTGAGACAGATTATTGTTTTCAGGTTCATGGAGGGTATTTACATTTTGGATATGAGCTGGTTTTAGGTTTTGATCAATCCTGTTAAAAGTTTTGAATTGAGTTCTGGATGGGTTTGTTATAATAGTTAGTATGGGAAACACGGCATGTGTTATTAATCAAACTCTGTTTGACAATCATTGTTGTATCAGAATGAATGTGTCACAAACTGTATGTATGAGTGCAAGTATGTCTATTTCTGATTAAGAGGAATTATAAAGACAATCTAAAAGAAAGAAATGCAGCTGAATGAAGCGGCTCATTTGCTGTGAAGAAACTGGACTAAACATAATTATGACTGGATCTGTGCAGGCTAACAGGAGATTTAGCTCAGTAATTTAGGTTCATTTGCATTAAAAAAAAACAGCCTACAAGCAACACAAATACAGTAACTGAAGCTGTAACGAGAAAAATATAGTTCAAGTGTGTTAGTGATGCCTCCTATATAGAAGCTGGGAGCAACAGGAGGAAAGATCAGAGCCGCTGGATTTCAGACAAAGCCCGTCTTTTATCCAACAGTGTCCCTATAAACTGTCAGGCTGTGGGAAGATGGTTCTGCTCTGCCATAAAAACTGCCTGATTTAAGCCCCAAAAGTGCACGGCTCAGTGGAAGTTCTGTTCAGCCGATCCTGCAGCTTATTTCATCTTAGCTATGAGAAGCACTCAGACAGCAATGAGAATGGGAAGATGTGTCCCAGAGGGAAAGATAGACCACTAATCCTTCCCTCCCTAAAGACACTGAAAGTGTAACTAGATTCTGAGGATAAGCGTCATGTCCAAAATCTACAGGAAGTGATCCAGTCCAGGCCCCTCGGGGCCCACCCCCTCCCCACCTCAGGAGGAAGTGCAGGCTCAAAGGCTTTCCAGTGTTTGTTTGTGCTACTGGATGGAGGGCAGCCTGTCTGAGTGGCTCATCCATAATCCCCCCCCCGGCTCCTTCACACCCCGTCTCTTGACCCCCCCCCGTCCCGGTTTCCTTAGAGCCCATGGCGTTCCCTCCATGAAGCTTCGCTGGCCTCTTGACTCCTTCACTTCCCTCAACCCAGTTTGGACCACAATTCCCACGATGCTTTGGGTGACCCAGCTGATCCAGACCTGTCACGGCTGAGTGTTAGTTTATCTCTGAACTGTACTTCAAATGTAGCGCCAATCCAGAGAAAACAAGCTAACCGAAGAGGGAACACGTGCAGGAGCTGGGGGCGGAGCTAAGACGGAAGGAAAATAAAGGAAAGCAAATCATAAACACAGACATTTAATCATGAAGAACCAGTACACATGCATGAAAAAGGAATAGAATATACGTGGAAAACAAACAGGACCCCGCCCCCACTGACAGCTGGTTGGACTGGGGGGCTGTTTGCTCAGATTTGAAGGGTCGACACTTTGTCAGGGCTGCAAACTCTGAGACGAAGCTTTTTCCCTGATCTGAAATCAACAAACTCCGCCTGAAGCTGCAAACGTTCGGCGGGAAAGCTGGAGCTGCCGTCTCCTCGTTTGTGGAGGTTTTGACCAAAGATGACGCTTCTCTAAATGCAGGAGAACTTCTTCAGGATCTGGAACTGCTGCTGCTGCTTTGGAGCCTTAGAAGTTGTGTCTCAGACGAGTTTAGACGTTTCTGAAGGTGAACGAGGAAGTTCAGATGGTTTTAGCATCTTTGCAGCAGCAGATTTCAACCTCAAGACTCTGACTTTTGGCTTTTGTCCATATTTGATTTTAATAGTGGTAGTGGGGGAGGGGGGGAGGGGTAAGAAGTGATTTTAATTTGCTGCCAGTCAAAAACCCCTCAGTACTGCAACACAACATAAAGAAAATAACTCAGGTAAAAGCTCATAGAGGATTCTGTGCAAGTTGAGAAAAAACAAGATGTGAGTTTCAGGTTTGAGTACATTTCTGGTGAGAGTTGGTGAAGCCCAGGAACCGTTCATCAGCTGTTTCTGCTGGATTGTAAGGAAGGGACTTTCTGATGATGATGATGATGATGATGATGATGATGATGATGATGATGATGATGTTCATTCATCTCTGATCTTCTCATGATTGGGAATCACTTTTCTATTCTGCTTAAACTTAAACCGAAACGCAGCAAAAGCTGGAAGAATCTCTGATGTGACAACAGGAAGACATGTTGGTCCAGGCCCGGTTCTGAAGTCATGTTGGTCTAGGCCCAGGTTCTTAAGTCATGTTGGTCCAGGCCCGGTTCTGAAGACATGTTGGTCCAGGCCCGGTTCTGATGGCCTAGCTGGGCCGGCATAAAACAGGTGTTCAAGGTTTCATGTAAAAATGAATCTTTTGTTGATCAATCCTCCATCTTTGTTTGATTCCAAAAGCTTCTTGCTGGGGGGCATCTGCCCCCTTGCCCCCCAAGGCTCCACCCTTACCCCCTAACAAGATCCTGAAGCATTTATTGTTCAATGATATTATATATTCTAAAAAAGACGGAACTGAAGCTTCTTTAGGATCAGGACTCAACGTCACCACAAAGAAACGTCAGATCCTTTGGTTGCTCTTCTTCACTTTCTGTCTGGGGGGGTCCTCAGCTGCAGCCTCCTGCTTCTGTTTATCTGTGACAGATGATGAAATCCTGCTGGGGAGACATCCGGCACTCACACCAGTGAATCTGCTGCTCTTTGCCACCTTCTTTCCCACATTTTCTACAATCTCATCAAAGATGTATTTAAGCACTTCTCCAGCGCTGGATGCTCCGTTACCGTGGTAACCATGTTCACCCAGCAGACTTCAGAGCCGGAGGTTTGGCACCGCTGAGATATTGCTTTGCTTCTTTTCTCTACCTTTTTATTTTCCAGGCGGATCCAAAGACGCCAGGAGATGATTTCCTGTTCATTAATGAATAAACGGAGGACAGATCTGGCTTGTTGTGAAGCGCCGCACTTTGGCAAAACCCAAACGAGGAGCTTTGAAGCTCACGGAGCCGGGTGACAGTGAGCAGTCAGCTGGAGGGCCCGGGGTTCGGTCCTGAGCGCAGCGGGACGCCATGAGTCATGGAGACGGATGCAGAGGTGTTTGTGAAGCGTCAGCAGAGGCTGTCATGCAGGAAGGCGTCCTGTGAGGGCGTCCAGAACCGCTTAGAGGACCAACACAAGCTCTTTCAGTTTCTCTGCCTTCATTAGAAAGCATGCAGCACCAAAGCAGAGACGTGATCACCAAAGAGACCGAGCACACGGACCGGCCTCTGGACGCCTGAAGGGGACGGAGGTCCACTCAGCAATTCAGAACAGAGAATGACCCAAAGGAGGAGCTCCAGGAAGGTTTACCTGAACCCCAAACGCTGCAGGAGAGTGGCAGAACCCGGACGTCCTCCTGGCTGCTCCGTCACAGCACGTCCAGCCGAGGGAGCAGAGACACGAGCAGAGACACCAGCAGAGACACGAGCAGAGACACCAGCAGAGACACGAGCAGAGACACCAGCAGAGACACGAGCAGAGACACCAGCAGAGACACCAGCAGAGACACCAGCAGAGACACGAGCAGAGACACCAGCGGAGACACCAGCAGAGACACGAGCAGAGACACCAGCAGAGACACCAGCAGAGACACCAGCAGAGACACCAGCAGAGACACCAGCAGAGACACGAGCAGAGACACCAGTGGAGACACCAGCAGAGACACCAGCAGAGACACGAGCAGAGACACCAGCGGAGACACCAGCAGAGACACGAGCAGAGACACCAGCAGAGACACCAGCAGAGACACCAGCAGAGACACGAGCAGAGACACAAGCAGAGACACCAGCAGAGACACCAGCAGAGACACCAGCAGAGACACCAGCAGAGACACGAGCAGAGACACCGGCAGAGACACCGGCAGAGACACCGGCAGAGACACCAGCAGAGACACGAGCAGAGACACGGGCAGAGACATGGGCAGAGACACCAGCAGAGACACCAGCAGAGACACCAGCAGAGACACCAGCAGAGACACCAGCAGAGACACAAGCAGAGACACCAGCAGAGACACAAGCAGAGACACCAGCAGAGACACCAGCAGAGACACCAGCAGAGACACCAGCAGAGACACCAGCAGAGACACCAGCAGAGACACGAGCAGAGACACCAGCAGAGACACCAGCAGAGACACCAGCAGAGACACCAGCAGAGACACCAGCAGAGACACCAGCAGAGACACGAGCAGAGACACCGGCAGAGACACGGCAGAGACACCAGCAGAGACACCAGCAGAGACACGGCAGAACACGGCAGAGGACACGGCAGAGACACCAGCAGAGACACGAGCAGAGACACCAGCAGAGACACCAGCAGAGACACCAGCAGAGACACCAGCAGAGACACGAGCAGAGACACCGGCAGAGACACCGGCAGAGACACCAGCAGAGACACCAGCAGAGACACGAGCAGAGACACGGGCAGAGACACGGGCAGAGACACCAGCAGAGACACGAGCAGAGACACCAGCAGAGACACGAGCAGAGACACGGGCAGAGACACGGGCAGAGACACCAGCAGAGACACCAGCAGAGACACCAGCAGAGACACCAGCAGAGACACGAGCAGAGACACCAGCAGAGACACCAGCAGAGACACCAGCAGAGACACGAGCAGAGACACCAGCAGAGACACCAGCAGAGACACCAGCAGAGACACCAGCAGAGACACCGCAGAGACACAGCAGGACACCAGCAGAGACAAGCAGAGACACGAGCAGAGACACCAGCAGAGACACCAGCAGAGACACCAGCAGAGACCAGCAGAGACACGAGCAGAGACACGAGCAGAGACACCAGCAGAGACAGCAGAGACACCAGCAGAGACACCAGCAGAGACACCAGCAGAGACCGAGCAGAGACACCAGCAGAGACACGAGCAGAGACACCAGCAGAGACACCAGCAGAGACACCAGCAGACACGAGCGGAGACACAGCAGACACCAGCGAGACACGAGCAGAGACACCAGCAGAGACACCAGCAGAGACACAGCAGAGACACCAGCAGAGACACAGCAGAGACACCAGTGGAGACACCAGCAGAGACACCAGCAGAGACACGAGCGGAGACACCAGCGGAGACACCAGCAGAGACACGAGCAGAGACACCAGCAGAGACACCAGCAGAGACACCAGCAGAGACACGAGCAGAGACACAGCAGAGACAGAGACACCAGCAGAGACACCAGCAGAGACCCAGCAGAGACCCAGCAGAGACACGAGCAGAGACACGGCAGAGACAACGGCAGAGACACCAGCAGAGACACCAGCAGAGACACGAGCAGAGACACGGGCAGAGACACCAGCAGAGACACGAGCAGAGACACCAGCAGAGACACCAGCAGAGACACCAGCAGAGACACCAGCAGAGACACAAGCAGAGACACCAGCAGAGACACCAGCAGAGACACAAGCAGAGACACCAGCAGAGACACCAGCAGAGACACGAGCAGAGACACCAGCAGAGACACCAGCAGAGACACGAGCAGAGACACCAGCAGAGACACCAGCAGAGACACCAGCAGAGACACCAGCAGAGACACGAGCAGAGACACGGGCAGAGACACGGGCAGAGACACCAGCAGAGACACCAGCAGAGACACCAGCAGAGACACCAGCAGAGACACCAGCAGAGACACGAGCAGAGACACCAGCAGAGACACCAGCAGAGACACCAGCAGAGACACCAGCAGAGACACCAGCAGAGACACAGCAGAGACACCAGCAGAGACACCAGCAGAGACACAGCAGAGACACCAGCAGAGACACAGCAGAGACACGAGCAGGACACCAGCAGAGACACCAGCAGAGACACGAGCAGAGACACCAGCAGAGACACCAGCAGAGACACGAGCAGAGACACGAGCAGAGACACCAGCAGAGACACCAGCAGAGACACCAGCAGAGACACCAGCAGAGACACGAGCAGAGACACGAGCAGAGACACCAGCAGAGACACCAGCAGAGACACCAGCAGAGCAGAGACACGAGCAGAGACACCAGCAGAGACACCGCAGAGACACCAGCAGAGACACCAGCAGAGACACGAGCAGAGACACCAGCAGAGACACCAGCAGAGACACGAGCAGAGACACCAGCAGAGACACCAGCAGAGACCAGCAGAGACACCAGCAGAGACACCAGCAGAGACACAGCAGAGACACAGCAGAGACACCAGCAGAGACACCAGCAGAGACACCAGCAGAGACACGAGCAGAGACACCAGCAGAGACACCAGCAGAGACACCAGCAGAGACACCAGCAGAGACACGAGCAGAGACACGAGCAGAGACACCAGCAGAGACACGAGCAGAGACACCAGCAGAGACACCAGCAGAGACACCAGCAGAGACACCAGCAGAGACACCAGCAGAGACACCAGCAGAGACACGAGCAGAGACACCAGCAGAGACACCAGCAGAGACACCAGCAGAGACACCAGCAGAGACACGAGCAGAGACACCAGCAGAGACACCAGCAGAGACACGAGCAGAGACACCAGCAGAGACACCAGCAGAGACACCAGCAGAGACACCAGCAGAGACACGAGCAGAGACACCAGCAGAGACACCAGCAGAGACACCAGCAGAGACACCAGCAGAGACACCAGCAGAGACACGAGCAGAGACACCAGCAGAGACACCAGCAGAGACACCAGCAGAGACACCAGCAGAGACACCAGCAGAAACACCAGCAGAGACACCAGCAGAGACACGAGCAGAGACACCAGCAGAGACACCAGCAGAGACACGAGCAGAGACAAGCAGAGACACCAGCAGAGACACAGCAGCAGAGACACGAGCAGAGACACCAGCAGAGACACGAGCAGAGACACCAGCAGAGACACCAGCAGAGACACCAGCAGAGACACCAGCAGAGACACGAGCAGAGACACCAGCAGAGACACCAGCAGAGACACCAGCAGAGACACCAGCAGAGACACCAGCAGAGACACCAGCAGAGACACCAGCAGAGACACGAGCAGAGACACGAGCAGAGACACCAGCAGAGACACCAGCAGAGACACCAGCAGAGACACGAGCAGAGACACCAGCAGAGACACCAGCAGAGACACGAGCAGAGACACCAGCAGAGACACCAGCAGAGACACCAGCAGAGACACCAGCAGAGACACCAGCAGAGACACGAGCAGAGACACGAGCAGAGACACCAGCAGAGACACCAGCAGAGACACGAGCAGAGACACGAGCAGAGACACCAGCAGAGACACCAGCAGAGACACGAGCAGAGAGGCCGAAGTACCAACACAACAACGAACCCCCCCCAGAGGATTCTGCAAGATCTATTTACACTAGAAAACGGCCGAGTTTCCAACGGAAACATGACAACAGTGATGTCCAGCTGCAGACTGAACTGAAGAGCTCCAGTCATGAACATACATGCCTTCATTCACACGTCACAAAAAGCACACGCCTCCATGCACACATACACATGACGCTTCTTGTGGGACCCTGTTGTTGTCGTGGTGACCTGCTGTTTGCTGCCAGCTGGCGCTCACATCTCAAAATGCTAAACTTCATGTCTGCCTGTAGACAAATCAAGTGTCCTCACATGAAGGATGGCGATGCTTCACTGAATGGATATTTTCATAAAACACAGTAATTAAAACAGAAAGAAGGAGAACTTCAGACCTGAAGGACTGGAATGTGAGTTCAGACGCGTGGACGTGGGTTTCTGTCCTTCACATCCAATAAAAGGGAAAACCAAGTTTAGGAAAAGAGTTTAGATATCTGCTGCAAACCTGAAACAGTAAACGTGTTTGTTTGGAACAGCTTCAGTGAATGTAAATGCTGTTTGACATCCTTCTAATGACTCAGACTTACACTGTGAGCAGGAAGAAAAGTGGATTTATTGGTTCTGCCAAACATCCAGCTGAATTACTTCAGGCTCCAACAGTCACAGAACATTCTGGATTTTATCAGCTGCTAATGTGTTGTTTATCAGCAGAGCTTAGGTTCTATGATATTTTCTCCCCTTTTTAAGAAGGCTTTCCAAACCATTAGCCGTGCTGCTTATCTAAATAATTATCCTCACTTGGAGGCAGTAATAATAGAACACAATAGGCAATAAGCCAAAGTCTGAAGCTAAATGAAGGCAGTAAACATCCTGTCTGCTCCCAGCTCCTCTCCTTTGGACAAACTGCATTTGCTTCACTTGTGAAAAAGCCTGAAACCACTGTTGAAGCTTTTAATCTGATCTGGAGAGGAAACACACGAGATTCCAGAACCTTTGCTCTGAAACTTCTGTTGGTTCTGGAGTTTTATTGGTGGCCTGATCAGAAACTGGATCAACTTTAGTTTGGAGGAGCCAGGAGGTCAGTGAGCCTGTAGCGACATGTTTGGATTCTTTACAGTTTTCAGATCATTTGAAGCTTCAGCTGTTCGTTTCTATAGGTTACGGTCGCATAAACCTCTTATCTCCATGACCTTTGACCTTCCTCTGACATGACTGAGCTTAAATGGTTGCTGCTTATCATCTGCTGGGGTCTCTCATGTCAGACTGAGGCGTCACGCTTTCTCTGACATTTCATCACAGATTTTAAAATCCAAACAATTCTCCCCCAATTTGAACTGGTTTTTCTTATCAGACCTGACATCTGTTTACACGTGTTCCTGTGAATCTGGTTTGATTAAATTCTGTTCTATTTTGAAGTGGTTGTATGTTTTTGGAAAGCGCTTTGGTCCAGTGGCTGCTGGTTTAAAATGTTATTGACATATGTTTTAAATGTTATAAATATGTTTAAATATGTTTTAAATGTGTCTAAATGTTTTAAATGTTTTAAATGTTATAAATATGTCTAAATGTGTCTAAATGTGTCTAAATGTGTCTAAATATGTTTTAAATGTGTTTAAATATGTCTAAATGTGCTTCATGAATTTCAGTTTTGAAGACTCAGTCATCAATGACGGTTCCACAGAGGGAAACGTTTGGAACGGGTCGATCTGGACTTTGAAAACATTTCACTTTGGAGGCTTTAAGTCAGAACTGAGAAAGACTTTTGAAATGGGTGTGGGAGGACATGAGTTAAAAAACAAGAGTTTCATTCAATTGATTTTAGCCCAGTGCTTTCCAAATGACAGTCTGTGCGCCCCTGGAGGTTCACACGAGGACATGTAGTAGTAGAGTGGTGAATTTTTGACTTAATCAATGAATCCATTTCTGTTCCAGAATGACACTGAAGCCAAAACTCTGCAGTAGTGAAGCCTTGGTGCAATTTCAAAAAGGAGGATCTTCCTCATCTTCTAGTATGCTGTTTTGCTGATTCATCACGCCACATGCCACTCATCCATTGGTCCTCACTCTGAGCCAATAGCTGAAGTGCTCACTTTCCTCACAGCCAATCACATTCCTGCCTTTCAATGCAGTGAGGCTTGTTTCCAGATGTTTGTCTGGCCATCCTCCTCTGTCCCGTTCTCCTCCTGGATCTTCGGTTCGGCGTGTTCTGGCGTTAGCCACCATCAGCGTGTGGCGTCTCTTCGTCGGTCTGAGGTCACAGACGCACAAATGTCCCAGAGGAGACCCCCCCACCACCCACCATGCTGCAGCTTGGAGCTGATGCTCTGCTGGCCTCATTAAATGTTCTGCTGCTGACTTTCAGTTATTGAGTGTGGTGGAGGGAACTGTTTACATACTGCAGGTCCGCTGGGGGGGGGGGGGGGGGTATTTCTGCACAGTCCTGTCTAAACAGAGATTCAGAGGATGTTGTCACCATGTCAACAGCTGAATCCCTGCCAGGCCTGTGGTCACCTTCACAACATCTGTCTGAACGTCGCAGGAGAAGAAAAGGAGGAATTCCTGCTGACAGCAACCAATGGGAAGCTCCAGAAGAACAGGGACGGAGAGCAGAACCGGTGGGGGAGCCAGCGGTGACTCATGCTGGGACCCCCAGACTGGGAGAATGGTTCCAACAGACTCTTGGATCAAGGTCCAGAAACAGCTCAGAAACCACGGAGGACCCAGAAGCTCCAAGACCAAGAAGAGTCCGGCTGAAAGGACTCAGACCCCCCATGGGAGAAATGGGGGGTTTATGCTCACTATCCATACTATTACATATCTAAATATTATTGACTAACACATAGCCTCCCAAATAATGTTTGATGTTAGTCTTAATGGCCAACGAAGTGGCATTATCCCTTTTTAACACACGCCGTGGACGCCTTGGCGGAAGCGTCTGACACTTGTTGCTTCCGCCAAGTGCGTTAAAAAGTGATGATGCCACTTCGTCAGCCATAAACCCGCCAATACCATGGACACTTAAAAAAAAAAATGTTAGCCAGTTTTTAGTCTTTAATTCTTGTTTTTTTCCGATTTGGATCGACCATTTGTTATGTGGTGCGGCGCCTAGTCATGGTGACAAGGCGCCGCACCACCACTGCAGTCAAGATTCAACGATATAAAGCAATATATATATATATATATATATGTATATATATGCTGATCATCCTGATGGGTTAAATAAAGCATCAGATCAGAGAGAAAGTTCTCCTCTTCCTCTTGTTTTTGTTCAGATGATGAAGCTAAAGGTTGTTTAAAGAAGCCGGCGAAGTGATACAGAAGATTTAAGCTAGGTGACCGGAACTTCTTTTTGGGGCGTGTGGTTATCACTTTTTAACGCAGCAGCCAATCAGAATCAGGTATTTACCTGGACTGTAGTATAAATGAATAATGTGAACCAACTTCATTCAGTCTAATGAACTGTCGGGTTTTAAGACGTTTCTGAAAAGAGACAGTTGTTCAACAGGAGATTCTGTGGTTTTATTTGAATTTCTTTACTTTTTGAAAATGTTTTCCACTTGATTGATGTTGCTGCTGTAATGTTTGTGTTTCTGATGTTGAATTTTGTTGGGGAGTGATCTTTGACTTCAGGTCATTTTCTGACTGGGAAACGTCTCCCTCTGAAATCCTTGTGAGTGTGTGTGTGTTTGGGGGGGGTAACCTATTTACCACTGAATATTTACCTGATGTTGATGTTTTCATCCACGTGTCCAGAGAAAAGTACTGATCATCATTTCAGCAGAAACTCTTCCTGGAGCGAGCAGGTTGGATCAGGCTGGAATGAAGCAGAATTCCTGATCATGTGAGGAACTTTGCATTAAACATGCTCCTCGCCTGCGGGAGTGTGTGTGTGTGTGGGGGGGGAGGGGGGGGGGCTGTTGATCAAGGAGATGTGAAGGAATCAAACTACCGGAGACGCAGCAGACGTCATCCTCATGGCAGTGAATACCTGAGTATCTGCAGCTCACCTGCAGCTGGCCGTTGGCGTTATGTTGGTGTTTGTCAGAGACCATCTGTCCGTCTTCACAGGTTCATGCCTTCAATGTCTTTATTAAGAAAGCCTTCGTATTTTTCAGAACCCCCCCAGTCTGAACCTGCAGTCGATACGGCTCTGAAAGGCCGGCCTCTGCCTCCGTGCTGCTATTGATCGCCTCCGGCTGATGTCAGCCCCACGGTGGCTCTACCTCAACGCCATTGATTACTTGGTGGCCGTGGTGATCCTGAGACAGACTCAGTGATCTGGGGGGGCTAAGATGTTGGAGGATGTAGAGGATACGGAGGCTGCAAGCGGAAAAGAGAGAAAGGCTCCTCACTGCTGTCATCTTCACGTGTAGCTTCTGACAGCAACCCTCAGCAGACCCCTCCCCGCATGAGCGGCTCTGTGGACTCCAGAGGTGCTTCAGCCCCCCTCCAGTCTTCAGACAGCAACACACTTTCTGAGGAGAGCGTGCTGATGTGCAGCGTGATGACGCACGCCGAGCACGCCGTGCACACACATGCACGCTCATCAGGCATCAAACCGCCGCCTTTCATTAAAGCCCTCAACAGGTACTGGGTTAGGGAGGGGGCGTTCTGAGTCCCAGCCGTCCTTACAGGTGGGTACGGGCCGTCTGCAGGTGAAAAAGGTGTAACGTGTGCACAGGTGTACACGAAGCAAAAGGTGGTAGACGGCTCAGAGAGCCTGAGAGAGAGAACACGTCTACAACACGCACAGGGAAGTCGGTGAAATACAGGCGTGTCGTCATGTCTTCATTTCTTCAACCCCCCCAAATGCTGCAGACTGAACAAGGATGAATGAACCCCCCCATAAGGATCAACCCCCCCATTGGATTCATGTGTCTTAGGCTTCCACTTGTTTGGTTGGAGGGAAACTTTCTGGTCTCAGATTTCTCTGAGGTTCTGCCCTCCATAAACAATAAAGCAGACGAGTGAACCAAACCTGGACCAAACCTGGACCAAACCTGGACCAAAACTGGACCAAACCTGGACCAAACCTGGACCAAAACTGAACCAAACCTGGACCAAAACTGGACCAAAACTGAACCAAACCTGGACCAAACCTGGACCAAACCTGGACCAAACCTGGACCAAAACTGAACCAAACCTGGACCAAACCTGGACCAAACCTGGACCAAACCTGGACCAAACCTGGACCAAACCTGGACCAAAACTGAACCAAAACTGGACCAAACCTGGACCAAACCTGGACTGAAACTGGACCAAAACTGGACCAAACCTGGACCAAAACTGGACCAAACCTGGACCGAAACTGGACCAAACCTGGACCAAACCTGGACCGAAACTGGACCAAACCTGGACCGAACCTGGACCAAAACTGGACCAAACCTGGACCAAAACTGGACCAAACCTGGAACAAACCTGGACCAAAACTGGACCAAACCTGGACCAAACCTGGACCAAACCTGGACCAAACCTGGACCAAAACTGAACCAAAACTGGACCAAACCTGGACCAAACCTGGACTGAAACTGGACCAAAACTGGACCAAACCTGGACCAAAACTGACCAAACCTGGACCGAAACTGGACCAAACCTGGACCAAACCTGGACCGAAACTGGACCAAACCTGGACCGAACCTGGACCAAAACTGGACCAAACCTGGACCAAAACTGGACCAAACCTGGAACAAACCTGGACCAAACCTGGACCAAAACTGGACCAAACCTGGACCAAACCTGGACCAAAACTGAACCAAACCTGGACCAAAACTGAACCAAAACTGGACCAAAACTGGACCAAACCTGGACCAAAACTGGACCGAAACTGGACCAAACCTGGACCAAACCTGGACCAAACCTGGACCAAAACTGGACCAAACCTGGACCAAAACTGGACCGAAACTGGACCAAACCTGGACCAAACCTGGACCAAAACTGAACCAAACCTGGACCAAAACTGGACCAAACCTGGACCAAAACTGAACCAAAACTGGACCAAACCTGGACCAAAACTGGACCAAACCTGGACCAAACCTGGACCAAAACTGAACCAAACCTGGACCAAAACTGAACCAAAACTGGACCAAAACTGGACCAAACCTGGACCAAAACTGAACCAAAACTGGACCAAACCTGGACCAAACCTGGACCAAAACTGGACCGAAACTGGACCAAACCTGGACCAAACCTGGACCGAAACTGGACCAAACCTGGACCAAACCTGGACCAAAACTGAACCAAAACTGGACCAAACCTGGACCAAACCTGGACCAAAACTGAACCAAAACTGGACCAAACCTGGACCAAAACTGAACCAAACCTGGACCAAAACTGGACCAAACCTGGACCAAAACTGAACCAAACCTGGACCAAACCTGGACCAAAACTGAACCAAACCTGGACCAAAACTGGACCAAACCTGGACCAAAACTGAACCAAACCTGGACCAAACCTGGACCAAACCTGGACCAAACCTGGACCAAAACTGAACCAAACCTGGACCAAAACTGGACCAAACCTGGACCAAACCTGGACCAAACCTGGACCAAAACTGAACCAAAACTGGACCAAACCTGGACCAAACCTGGACCAAAACTGAACCAAAACTGGACCAAACCTGGACCAAAACTGGACCAAAACTGGACCAAACCTGGACTGAAACTGGACCAAAACTGGACCAAAACTGGACCAAACCTGGACTAAAACTGGACCAAACCTGGACCGAAACTGGACCAAACCTGGACCAAACCTGGACCGAAAACTGGACCAACCTGGACCAAACCTGGACCAAAACTGGACCAAACCTGGACCAAAACTGGACCAAACCTGGACCAAACCTGGACCAAACCTGGACCAAACCTGGACTGAAACTGGACCAAAACTGGACCAAAACTGGACCAAACCTGGACTAAAACTGGACCAAACCTGGACCGAAACTGGACCAAACCTGGACCAAACCTGGACCGAAACTGGACCAAACCTGGACCAAACCTGGACCAAAACTGGACCAAACCTGGACCAAACCTGGACCAAAACTGAACCAAACCTGGACCAAAACTGAACCAAACCTGGACCAAACCTGGACCAAAACTGAACCAAACCTGGACCAAAACTGGACCAAACCTGGACCAAAACTGAACCAAACCTGGACCAAACCTGGACCAAACCTGGACCAAACCTGGACCAAACCTGGACCAAAACTGAACCAAAACTGGACCAAACCTGGACCAAACCTGAACCAAAACTGAACCAAAACTGGACCAAACCTGGACCAAAACTGGACCAAAACTGGACCAAACCTGGACTGAAACTGGACCAAAACTGGACCAAACCTGGACTAAAACTGGACCAAACCTGGACCGAAACTGGACCAAACCTGGACCAAACCTGGACCGAAACTGGACCAAAACTGGACCGAAACTGGACCAAACCTGGACCAAACCTGGACCAAAACTGAACCAAACCTGGACCAAAACTGGACCAAACCTGGACCAAAACTGAACCAAAAACTGGGACCAAACCTGGACCAAAACTGACCAAACCTGGACCAAACCTGGACCAAAACTGAACCAAACCTGGACCAAAACTGAACCAAAACTGGACCAAAACTGGACCAAACCTGGACCAAAACTGAACCAAAACTGGACCAAACCTGGACCAAACCTGGACCAAAACTGGACCGAAACTGGACCAAACCTGGACCAAACCTGGACCGAAACTGGACCAAACCTGGACCAAACCTGGACCAAAACTGAACCAAAACTGGACCAAACCTGGACCAAACCTGGACCAAAACTGAACCAAAACTGGACCAAACCTGGACCAAAACTGAACCAAACCTGGACCAAAACTGGACCAAACCTGGACCAAAACTGAACCAAACCTGGACCAAACCTGGACCAAAACTGAACCAAACCTGGACCAAAACTGGACCAAACCTGGACCAAAACTGAACCAAACCTGGACCAAACCTGGACCAAACCTGGACCAAACCTGGACCAAACCTGGACCAAAACTGAACCAAACCTGGACCAAACCTGGACCAAAACTGGACCAAACCTGGACCAAACCTGGACCAAAACTGAACCAAAACTGGACCAAACCTGGACCAAACCTGGACCAAAACTGAACCAAAACTGGACCAAACGTGGACCAAAACTGGACCAAAACTGGACCAAACCTGGACCAAACCTGGACTGAAACTGGACCAAACCTGGACCAAAACTGGACCAAACCTGGACTAAAACTGGACCAAACCTGGACCGAAACTGGACCAAACCTGGACCAAACCTGGACCGAAACTGGACCAAACCTGGACCAAACCTGGACCAAAACTGGACCAAACCTGGACCAAAACTGGACCAAACCTGGACCAAACCTGGACCAAACCTGGACCAAAACTGGACCAAACCTGGACCAAACCTGGACCAAAACTGAACCAAACCTGGACCAAAACTGAACCAAAACTGGACCAAAACTGGACCAAACCTGGACCAAAACTGGACCGAAACTGGACCAAACCTGGACCAAACCTGGACCAAACCTGGACCGAAACTGGACCAAACCTGGACCAAACCTGGACCAAACCTGGACCAAAACTGAACCAACCTGGACCAAAACTGAAACCAAAAACTGGACCAAAACTGGACCAAACCTTGACCAAAACTGGACCGAAACTGGACCAAACCTGGACCAAACCTGGACCAAAACTGAACCAAACCTGGACCAAAACTGACCAAACCTGGACCAAAACTGAACCAAAACTGGACCAAAACCTGGACCAAAACTGGACCAAACCTGGACCAAACCTGGACCAAAACTGAACCAAACCTGGACCAAAACTTGATACCACAAACTGGACTAAAACTGGACCAAACCTGGACCAAAACTGAACCAAAACTGGACCAAACCTGGACCAAACCTGACCAAAACTGGACCGAAACTGGACCAAAACCTGGACCAAACCTGGACCGAAACTGGACCAAACCTGGACCAAACCTGGACCAAACCTGGACCAAACCTGGACCAAAACTGAACCAAAACTGGACCAAACCTGGACCAAACCTGGACCGAAACTGGACCAAAACTGGACCAAACCTGGACCAAACCTGGACCAAAACTGAACCAAAACTGGACCAAACCTGGACCAAAACTGGACCAAAACTGGACCAAACCTGGACCAAACCTGGACTGAAACTGGACCAAAACTGGACCAAAACTGGACCAAACCTGGACCAAACCTGGACCAAAACTGAACCAAACCTGGACCAAAACTGGACCAAACCTGGACCGAAACTGGACCAAACCTGGACCAAAACTGGACCAAACCTGGACCGAAACTGGACCAAACCTGGACCAAAACTGGACCAAACCTGGACCAAAACTGGACCGAAACTGGACCAAAACTGGACCAAAACTGGACCAAACCTGGACTAAAACTGGACCGAAACTGGACCGAAACTGGACCAAACCTGGACCAAACCTGGACCAAAACTGAACCAAACCTGGACCAAAACTGGACCAAAACTGAACCAAAACTGGACCAAAACTGGACCGAAACTGGACCAAAACTGGACCAAAACTGGTCCAAAGCTGAACCGAAACTGGACCAAAACTGGACCGAAACTGGACCAAAACTGGACCAAAACTGAACTAAAACTGGATCAAAACTGGACCAAACCTGGACCAAAACTGAACCAAAACTGGACCAGTGGTCTAACTAGAGACGACAGCATAGCTGCAGGTCCACATGGTCTTTATTCTCAAACAGCTTCTCACCACCTGAGTCAGACGCTCTCTGGGGTGGGGGTCCGATGCTGTGTGTGCTGGAGGATTTGGGACTTTAATGGTTCAGGAGCGTCACTGGTCCTGTAACCATGGCAACAGTGATGCCTCCTTTGTTTACTGCTGCTGTGGCAGCTGAGGGTGGTTTGATGGAACAAGAGGACAAATGGTATTTTGATGAGACTTGTGAGACGCAGAAACAGGAAGGAAAGGGCTGCGTGTTTCTGAGTGTGGACCTGGTCTTTGTGGATAAACAGCCACAGAGCAAAGGACTCAACTCAAATCCATTTTCATCTCCGTCTCATTCTGCAGCTGTGATATTACAACCATGCGATAATTATCACTGTGAGGCAGAAACACTGGAGCTCGTCTTCAGTTTCAGCCTCAGGCTGACCATCGTAGCTGCATGACTCATTTGTTTCTGTCGGATCACAGAGGAAGCATTATATTCAGCAGTGATGGGTTCTGTGACAAGGACAAGTCTTCTGAAAGCTTCTACAGGTTCTCCCAGTCCGTAGATCAGTGCAGCTCTGGTTTCTACTGATGTCCTCTGGATGCTAGAAGGCCAAAAGGCTTCAGCTGCAGATGTAAACGACTGTCTACCATCATCAGAAAATTCCAGTTTATCTCCATAAAAAGATCCATGGATGCTAACTCACAAAGATCTAGAGTTTGTCTGTTCAGCTGTGGACATCAGGACCACAGATGTGAGGAGCACCTGTTGGATGAGCATCAGGAAGGACTTGGTGTTCTGGAGAATGTCAGCATGTTGGTCCTTAACCAACGTTCATCCAGAAGACATTTCTGTGAGGATCACAGGATCTTCCTCAGCTCTAACACGGAGAATTATTCAGGTTTCTGACGGACAGCAGAGGCAGATGTCAGCTGTGGAGTGATCACCAGAAAGGCCTGTCCCGTCAATCAGGGGGGATTTTGGCGTCTCAGAGGTGGAGGCTCTGGTTAGAGGTTAGTCTTCTGTGTGGTGGGTGGAATGGGACTCCACCCTGCAGGACAAAGAGGCCAAAGCCGGTCAGAACTTCAACAAAGTTTCTCCATTTGGGCACAGAGGTCTTCCTGGACCCTCTTGAGTCCGTCTGCCCCCTCCACCCTGAACAGGACTTGATCGTCTTCAGAGGTCCGTCCGCCGTCCTTCAGGTCTTTCTCTGGAGTACAGGACAGAGCCGTCCGGACTCCTCTTGTAGCTCACTTTTCCCTCTATTAGTTTCTTCCTGGAGGGGTGGGGAGATTCGGGGGGTGTTTTGGGTTTGTGATGATCCTTGTCAGACGGCGTTGTTCCTCTGTCGCTCCACGTCTGTCTTTGATTCTCCTTTTCTTGGTCCGTGTGGGGGAACCACACGTCCTTTTTGTGGGGATCTTTCCTTCGTTCCGAGCTCAGAATCTTCCGATGATTCCTGACTCACTGACGGTAGGAGAGAGGAGCTGTGGCTTGGATGAGGAGGTCTGGAGCGGTTTACGATAAAGGGAGGACTTTCCGGCTCGAGCAGGAGCTCCAGAGGAGGTTCACAGATGCAGTAAAGGATGAGATGTGGCTGGTTGGAGTGATGGAAGTCAATGATTCCCCGTGGAGACCCAACATGGGGCAGAAAGAGGGGAGGAAGATGGGACTGAGCCTGTGGGGGTGGAGCTACGTCCACGTTTTTTTTTTACTCTCATTTAGACAGAAATCTAAAGATTTCCTGTCCGTTTGTCTCAGTTTTTGCTTTGAAGAGAAACCGTTGCTGATTGTTCATTCCTTTCAGAAAACGTGTTTTTAAAACAGTTATGGATGATAAAACAACGGGGCTGATGGGTAAACGCTGTAGGGCCGTTGAGGGTCAGAGTGAGCAGGTCCTGACAGCTGAGGGCCCTGAAACCATCCCTGATGTAAGAGACCATTAGGACAAAGGAAACAAAGCAGATGATGTATTCTGTGAGACTGAATGAGGAGAAAGTCCAGGCTGACATGAAACGGGTGCACATGGTTTCCTCGTCTTGTGTTTCTGTGTTGTCAAAGTGAGCATGTGTATGATGTGCATTTCAAGCAGCACAAACAGCGCCTCACGCTGTTCTCAAAGGTCAGTTTGTGGGAAGAAGGAACATCATCGCCAAGCATGTGCCAATCAGACGAGCCAATCCGGATCCCTGACAGGTGCTTCGTCAGTCTTCATCATCAGAAAGCAAAGAGAGATGGGAAGTGAGAGGAGAGTTTACTCAGAGGCTCCATCCAAGCAAAGACTGAGGAGACATAACCAGGCTGCTGGCCAGGTTCAGAGCC
>CM043712.1:35974927-35998565 GCA_023969325.1 Oryzias curvinotus | reverse complement strand
CATTTATAGACGGGCGCGTTCTCACAGGAGACATCAGTCACGTTTACGAGCAACCCGAGAACCGTCACCAAATGACTCAGCCAAAGTGGTTTAGCCCTTCGCATTAAATAGGCTCCGCCCCTCAGTGATAGAAACTCTGCACTTCCTCTCATGACAAAAATATCAGCCTAAAAATTGGCTCACATTTGGCTAACAGCTGGTTAGCTTTGACCAAAAGGAGGTTCTGTCCACATGAATGACACAGTTTGTCCCAAAGAAACCCATAATCAGCCTCCAAAACAACCCGTAGCACCTGAGTAATACCTGATTAGCACTTACAGCACAGACCAAAGGTTTGGACACACCTTCTCATTCAAAGACTTTTCTTTATTTCCATGACTATGAAAATTGCAGATTCACACTGAAGGCATCAAAACTATGAATTAACACATGTGGAATTCTATACATAACAAAGAAGTGTGAAACAACTGAGAATCCAGTCCGCATGTGAGCCAGTTTCTTTGGAGCACTTGATGGTTTTTGTGACTGCACTTGGGGCCACTTTCAAAGTTTTCCCAATTTTTGGGACTGACTTACCTTCATTTCTTAATGATGTCCACTCGTATTTCTGTATTTAGCGGCTTTTTTCCTGCCATAATCCAAATTCTAACAGACTATTCAGTGGGACTATCAGATGTGGATCCACCTGACTTCTGCACAACACAACTGATGGTCCCAACCCCATTTATAAGGCAAGAATCCCACTTATTAAACCTGACAGGACACACCTGTGAAGAGAAAAACATTTCAGGTGACTACCTCTGGAAGCTCATCCAGAGAATGCCAAGAGTGTAAAAGGTGGCTACTATGAAGAACCTACAATATGACATATTCTCAGTTGTTTCACACTTCTTTGTTATGTATAGAATTCCACATGTGTTTATTCATAGTTTTGATGCCTTCAGTGTGAATCTACAATTTTCATAGTCATGGAAATAAAGAAAACTCTTTGAATGAGAAGGTGTGTCCAAACCGTTGGTCTGTACTGTACAACTAGCTAGCGCAGACATTAGGGCTAACACCCGGCTCATACTAGACCAGCAATTACACACACAGAAATATTACGCCACTTCTGCTAAAGCATTTCAGGGTCAGAGTACGTCTTTGGGTGTTAACCTCTTCAAATGTTTAGAATATTGAAAACGTTTATTGTATGTTAATATTTACAGCAGCCCCTGACATCTCCTCAGAGTCAAATGTATGGTGTCAATTCAGCTCCTAATGTATTGCATCAAAAGCACAAATCCACTAATCAAAATGCATACATTGACAACCAAAACCCATCATTTGCAACCAAAAGATGAAACTCAAAGCGCAATTATATTTCTCAAGTGCTGATTTGTTTTCTTGCTATTCTGAAATCGTCTTTTTGAGTTCTATTTTTTGCGGATTTGGGGTTTTGATTTGCGGTTTTACGGTTTAGATGCGTAATACATTAGGCGCTGAATTGAGTCCATACAAAAGCGCTCACTGCTCCTCTTTTCCTGTTGTCAACATATAAAAAAAAAACGATCAAACAAAGAGAATGACTCTGTCATTCCGTCACGCATCGTTGAGATTTGCAGCTTCTGTGACGACGACAACAATAATTTACGATGTTGCAGTGTTGCGTTTAGGCGACGTTCTTTAATTTTTCTGCGCTGTAATCCAGTCAGGAGAAGCTCTCAGTTGTTGAGGAAGACATTCATTTGTGTGATTGTGTTGTTATCCACTGTTGAAATGACTGAGACAGTCGTCAAGGAGGGAGAACTATCAGCAAATGTTACTGGCAGCTGACCTTTTAAAAAACTGTTTATTTACATTTTTTAAAAGAAATTACAAGGATTACAACAAAAAATGCACAAAAAATATAGCAGTGTGGTAGCGACACACCAGACTAACACCAGAATAATTCAGACTAGCACCAGAATAAATTCAGACTAACACCAGGATAAATTCAGACTAACACCAGGATAAATTCAGACTAGCCCAGGATAAACCCAGACTAACACCAGGATAAACCCAGACTAACACCAGGATAAATTCAGACTAGCACCAGGATAAATTCAGACACCAGGATAAACCCAGACTAACACCAGGATAAATTCAGACTAGCACCAGGATAAATTCAGACTAACACCAGGATAAATTCAGACTACACCAGGATAAACCCAGACTAGCACCAGGATAAACCCAGACTAGCACCAGGATAAATTCAGACTAGCACCAGGATAAATTGAGACTAACACCAGGATAAACCCAGACTAGCACCAGGATAAATTCAGACTAACACCAGGATAAATTCAGACTAGCACCAGGATAAATTCAGACTAACACCAGGATAAATTCAGACTAGCACCAGGATAAATTCAGACTAACACCAGGATAAATTCAGACTAGCACCAGGAAATTCAGACTAACACCAGGATAAATTCAGACTAGCACCAGGATAAATTCAGACTAGCACCAGGATAAATTCAGACTAGCACCAGGATAAATTCAGACTAGCACCAGGATAAATTCAGACTAACACCAGGATAAATTCAGACTAGCACCAGGATAAATTCAGACTAGCACCAGGATAAATTCAGACTAGCACCAGGATAAATTCAGACTAGCACCAGGATAAATTCAGACTAGCACCAGGATAAATTCAGACTAGCACCAGGATACATTCAGACTAACACCAGGATAAATTCAGACTAGCACCAGGATAAACCCAGACTAACACCAGGATAAATTCAGACTAGCACCAGGATAAATTCAGACTAACACCAGGATAATTCAGACTAGCACCAGGATAAATTCAGACTAGCACCAGGATAAATTCAGACTAGCACCAGGATAAATTCAGACTAGCACCGGATAAATTCAGACTAACACCAGGATAAATTCAGACTAACACCAGGATAAATTCAGACTAGCACCAGGATAAACCCAGACTAACACCAGGATAAATTCAGACTAGCACCAGGATAAACCCAGACTAGCACCAGGATAAACCCAGACTAACACCAGGATAAATTCAGACTAGCACCAGGTAAATTCAGACTAGCACCAGGATAAATTCAGACTAGCCCCAGGATAACCCAGACTAACACCAGGATAAACCCAGACTAACACCAGGATAAACCCAGACTAGCACCAGGATAAATTCAGACTAGCACCAGGATAAATTCAGACTAGCACCAGGATAAATTCAGACTAACACCAGACTAACACCAGGATAAACCCAGACTAGCACCAGGATAAATTCAGACTAACACCAGGATAAACCAGACTAGCACTAGGATAAATTCAGACTAACACCAGGATAAATTCAGACTAGCACCAGGATAAATTCAGACTAGCACCAGGATAAATTCAGACTAACACCAGGATAAATTCAGACTAACACCAGGATAAATTCAGACTAACACCAGGATAAATTCAGACTAGCACCAGGATAAATTCAGACTAGCACCAGGATAAATTCAGACTAACACCAGGATAAATTCAGACTAACACCATAAATTCAGACTAACACCAGGATAAATTCAGACTAGCACCAGGATAAATTCAGACTAACACCAGGATAAATTCAGACTAACACCAGGATAAATTCAGACTAACACCAGGATAAATTCAGACTAGCACCAGGATAAATTCAGACTAGCACCAGGATAAATTCAGACTAACACCAGGATAAATTCAGACTAACACCAGGATAAAAACAGACTAACACCAGGATAAATTCAGACTAACACCAGGATAAATTCAGACTAGCACCAGGATAAATTCAGACTAGCACCAGGATAAATTCAGACTAGCCCCAGGATAAATTCAGACTAACACCAGGATAAACCCAGACTAGCACCAGGATAAATTCAGACTAGCACCAGGATAAATTCAGACTAACACCAGGATAAATTCAGACTAGCACCAGGATAAATTCAGACTAACACCAGGATAAACCCAGACTAGCACTAGGATAAATTCAGACTAACACCAGGATAAATTCAGACTAGCACCAGGATAAACCCAGACTAGCACCAGGATAAATTCAGACTAACACCAGGATAAAATCAGACTAACACCAGGAAATTCAGACTAGCACCAGGATAAATTCAGACTAGCACCAGGATAAACCCAGACTAACACCAGGATAAATTCAGACTAACACCAGGATAAATTCAGACTAGCACCAGGATAAACCCAGACTAACACCAGGATAAATTCAGACTAGCACCAGGATAAATTCAGACTAACACCAGGATAAATTCGACTAGCACCAGTATAAATTCAGACTAACACCAGGATAAATTCAGACTAGCACCAGGATAAATTCAGACTAGCACCAGGATAACTCAGACTAGCACCAGGATAAATTCAGACTAGCACCAGGATAAATTCAGACTAACACCAGGATAATTCAGACTAGCACCAGGATAAATTCAGACTAGCACCAGGATAAATTCAGACTAACATCAGGAAAAATTCAGACTAACACCAGGATAAATTCAGACTAGCACCAGGATAAATTCAGACTACACCAGGATAAATTCAGACTAGCACCAGTATAAATTCAGACTAACACCAGGATAAATTCAGACTAGCACCAGGATAAATTCAGACTAGCACCAGGATAATTCAGACTAGCACCAGGATAAATTCAGACTAGCACCAGGATAAATTCAGACTAGCACCAGGATAAATTCAGACTAACACCAGGATAAATTCAGACTAGCACCAGGATAAATTCAGACTAGCACCAGGATAAATTCAGACTACACCAGAAAAATTCAGACTAACACCAGGATAAATTCAGACTTCCCAAAAATTACAACACCAGGATAAATTCAGACTAGCACCAGGATAAACCAGACTAACACCAGGATAAATTCAGACTAGCACCAGGATAAATTCAGACTAACACCAGGATAAATTCAGACTAACACCAGGATAAATTCAGACTAACACCAGGATAAATTCAGACTAGCACCAGTATAAATTCAGACTAACACCAGGATAAATTCAGACTAGCACCAGGATAAATTCAGACTAGCACCAGGATAAATTCAGACTAGCACCAGGATAAATTCAGACTAACACCAGGATAAATTCAGACTAGCACCAGGATAAATTCAGACTAGCACCAGGATAAATTCAGACTAACACCAGGAAAAATTCAGACTAACACCAGGATAAACCCAGACTAGCACCAGGATAAATTCAGACTAGCACCAGGATAAACCCAGACTAACACCAGGATAAATTCAGACTAGCACCAGGATAAATTCAGACTAGCACCAGGATAAATTCAGACTAACACCAGGCCAACACTAGACTGTCACTAGACTAATCCAAGGCTAACACCAGGCTAAAGCTAAACTAAACCACATGAATGCTGAGCTCAGTGGTGGCTAACCTTCAGCTAAGACCTGAGTAACAGACTTGTCTATCTGAGCCATACCTGTGAAAGGCTGTTGTACCTCATTGATGCAATCAAAGACGTAGATGCTGTACTCGTTCCAGCTGAGGATCCATCCCTCCCTGAGGAAGCAGCTGAGGAGGCCAAGCTGCCGGTCGGCTGGACGGTACGCCCCCACGGGGGTCAGGCCGGGGAAAGGGGGAGGGAGGAAAGAGACTAAACTGAGGTACTGGTCAGACAGATGGAGGCCGAGATGATCCGAACGGAAGTTTGGTGATCAGCTCAGTGGTCGTCTGGCGGTACAGTGTCCGCTGAGAGAAGTCTCAAATGTTTGGATTAGGCCTTAAACCACCAAAGGTGTACCTAGAGGAAGTGTGACTCCTCCCTCAAGGGGCAGATGTATGACAACCAACGGGGCTTTTACTTGAACCTGACCCCATCATCAAGCAGAGGTGACGGTGCAGGATGCTCTGTGGAGCTGCATACCTGTGTGTTGAAGAGCGGTTTGAGCAGCCGGGTGTCTTCCACCTTTCCTCTGACGTCAGAGCGCCACAGTCGAAGTCCGGGCCGGGCGGCGTACACCTGAAGGTCGCTCTGTTTGCACAGAGCCGGCAGGAAGCAGGCGCCAAACCTGCCGCTGCTGCAGCAGGACAGACGGGTGGTCAGACAGGACCTCTCAGGGGCACACGCATTCGGCCGTGTGCGGCGTACCTCTTGCGGGGCTTGGTGCCCAGCTGCAGGACTTCCTGTGTCTGCGTGCAGTATAGCAGAGACCTGTGCTGGGTGGAGACCAGCAGCATCTGGTGCCTGTACTCCATCTGAACCACACCCGAGGGCTCCTCCAGCAGAAGCTCAGGTTTGCACCCCCTGCACAAAGCCACAGTGAGGTTCCAGGTTCTCCAGCCCTGAACAGCTCCGGATCACCAGGACTCACCTGATCCAGGTCCAGAGCAGAGAACACCACTCGTCCCTTATCGTCTCCAGAGAAGAGCTTCATCCCGTTGGTGCTCCACGTCAGACATGTGACGCTGCCTTTGTGCAGGCCGACCACGTCGAAGCGCCTGAGCTGCACGAGACGCGACGTCACGCCGGAGCCCAGAGCCTTTCTGCAAGCTTGAAGGTCGACTTACCTGTTTGTTGCGACCAGGAAGAGGAGATACCAGCTGGAAGACGGCGACCCGACCTGAAGCTGTTCCCACGGCGACCAAGTCATCAAAGCAGCTGAGCAGTTTCACGGCGGTGATGGCGTCGCACTTTCCCTGAAACACAGATGCTGTCAGAGGACTGCGACGGCAGCTCCACCCAGCTGTCAATCTGACAGCCGGGTCACTGCTAACCCGCAAAAGGATCACGCCATCTGCCAGTTTGTTCTTTAAACCGGTTTGGAACGTTAACCCTGTAACACCGGAGATGTCGCCGCCGACAACATTCCTTTGAGTGATTCTGGTGTTATCCACTATAGTTTAGGAAGTTTGCCTGGGTTGTGGGTGGGACCGTTGGCGCACAACAACCCCGGTCTCCCTGAGAGCTCTCCGTTTACACCCTCCCCCACTAGCTTACAGCCCCTCACACCCCAAACCTAACATTACCACAAAAATGACGAGCAACATCGGAGCTATCCAGCCGTACAGTTTAGATCCAGATTCCAGCTCAGACGAGGAAAACAAAGACGTTCACCGATCTGTTTGTCTGCTAGCGGATGCATCAGAAAGGGGCGGGGCAGGGAGTCTGTGGCTCCGCCCAGCGGATTATCTTCATCACAAATACGATCTTTTTTAAACGACGTTTTCTTGTCTGCTCCTGATTCCAAAAACTACTCAGAAATGCAACTTTAAGCTCAACTTTCTTTAGATATGTCCTCCATCACGAGGAAAATGCTACAAGAACATGTTAAAAAACATTTTCAATAGAGTGGGGCTTTCATTTCGTAGAGTTGTGTTAGCGGGAAAATAGCTAAAGCTCCGTTGCTAAACGATGAAAAAGAGAAAAAAAAATTTGCAAATCAAAACAATGTTTGACAAACTAACAAATAAAGACAAATATGTACATTTTTCACGTATGACATTTCCGTCTTTCGTGATACATGCGTGACATACGTCATTCAAAAGTGTTGCTTGCGTTCGTCATTCGTCGAGGGGTTTCGGCCGACTGTTTTTTACGTGAATTCCGTTTTGAGTTGTTTAGAATTTTAGAATTACGCGTGTTTTTTGGCCACCTGAGCACAGAAAGTGGGCGTGGCTTCCTGTAAAGAACTATTCTCAACCGAAAGTCCGCATATTTACCACAATAGTTTTCAATGTGAAAGTTGTTTTATTTGTGTTGTCGTTTAAGGAACACTGTGCGTGACGCTGCAGCACAGATGACGCCAGAGCTTCCTCGCGTTCCATCCCTCACTCATCCTCAGCTACCTTCACTTCTCTGAATCGCAGACGGACCCGCAGCTCTGACCCAACCCTCAGCAGAGCAGCTCACCTCCAGGTTGTACTTGTCATGTGCTCCTGGCGCCGGCAGTACAGGTACACAGCATCCCGATGCTGCTAGCCCACCGCCAGGAAGTCGCCGCTGCAGTCCAGCGCCGTCAGGTAAAACCAGGACAGACCTGAAGCCGCGCTGCACCTGACAGACACACACATCTCTGAGAAAGAGCCGCCACGCCACCGGCCCCCCGCTGCCTCGCGTTGGGTCGCGGTTTCTGGTCGGTACCTTTGCCGGGATGGCGTTCAGCAGGTAGTAGAGCGGACAGAACTCCCTCAGGACGGACGGGGGGATCGCCTCCGCCGCCATGATGCTCCGGGGGGCAGACCAGACCGGCCCGAAATCCGGTACAGACCTACAGTTCACAGAAGCAAGGACGAGGAGTAACAAGTTACATTTACTCAGTTACTCTTCAGTATCCTGAAGAAACAGCTGGAATATTTGTCTATTTCTAAGACTTTTTTTTATTTAAAACAATAAAAGCATTCATAATCTAAAATATCCTAAACGATTTATCAGTTATTTTAGTAGTATTTAGTACTCGAGTACTAGGCTTATACTCGAGTACTCTTTTGATGGCCATTTTACCTTCTATATTTCAAAGTAACGCTATTTAACATAAAATGCAAATCTTAGTTCGAACCGGTCAGAACCGTTGGGGCAGCGTCTGATAGGACCAGAAGGTCCAAAGTTCGGCTGAGTTCTGTGGACCTCCAGAGCCAGAGGGCGGGGCCACCGTTGACAGCTAAGTTCCCCCATGATGCAACACTTCCGACTGGACCGGACCCAGACCGGGGTGTTCGGGTCTTACCGGACCCGGACACTAAACGCCGGAACAGAACCCAGACCCGCTTCTGAACGGCGCGCGCGCGCTCACCTGCAGTCGGTCTGGAAAAACAACAACAACAACCCAGGGGGCGCTGCGGAGCGGTCCGAAACAATGAAACACCAACAGTTCTGACCCAGTGTCCGCACACACCCGAATCCGATCGACCCAGCGAGGCCCGTTCAGTCAGCCGAGCTCGTTCTGGCTCGCGCAAAGTCGCGCGAGCGCCAGGGCTTGGTCGATATATCAGGTTAACGCGTGCAAAGGCTGCACCCCCCCCCCGCCCCATCCCATCCGGCACAGTCCAGAACCAGGGACCAGCTAGTTCGGAGGAGAAGAAACTATGGCGGGGCAGCTGGCGGAGCGGCTGGTACCGGCTCGCCCGAACCCGCGGGCCGGAAGGCAGACGGACGGCAGCGGGGGACGAAACCCCCGCGGGACTCACCGAGTGACGGACCCAATGACGACTCAGGTTCGGGTCCGGGTGATTCTGCGGCAGCTGGATGCTGAAACACGGACAGGTGACATCGCCCCTGCGCATGCCCGGCTGTGTCACCGGACCGCCTTTGATCTGCGCCCTCTGCCGGCGGCACGCGGCAGTGACGTCACGGCCCCACGTCCCTCATGAAGGTTCTGGCAGAACCGAAACCGCTGCAGGCACCGCCGTCACCTGTCCTGGACCGAACCTAAACTCCGAGAAGAGCCTGAACTTATTATTTGTTTTGAGTCAAGAGGAAAAAGATTAAAGTATTGATGTATAAATTGTTCTTTTTCATGAAGTTTGTATCCAAAGGTTCATTTTTTTTAAACTTATTTAGCATTTTACCTAAATTTATAAACCTCAACTGTGTCAGAATCAAGAACTTCTTCTAAAAAATTAAAGGAATCTGCATGTAAACGGTGGTGGAAGTACCACATGTCAGGCTTTCTTGTTTCTTGGTTCATTATTGTTTTAAAGTTTTAAGATAAGATAAGATAAGATAAGATAGGACTTTATTGATCCCCGGGGGGAAATTGGGTTGTCACAGCAGCCAAAAAAACAAGAAAACAAAATAGCAGTTGGAAAGCACGACAAACAGAGTAGCAATGAGTAAAGGATAAAAAAAATAATACAAGGTGGAAGCAAATTACAGGTCATAAATAACGGTTTTAAATAAGGCAATAGATAGCAGCAGCGGTTTTCAACAGTCCTAGACCGTGTTATTGTATAGTCTGACTGCTGTTGGGATGAAGGACCTCCGGTATCTCTCTTTTTTGCACTGTGGGTGCAGCAGTCTCTGGCTGAATGAGCTCCTCATAGTCCTCACCGTCGCATACAGGGGGTGGGAGGGGTTGTTCCGGATGCTGGACAGCTTGGTCAGCATCCTCCTCTCACCTACAGAGTCTACTGAGTCCAGGGGACAGCCCAGGACAGAGCTAGCTCTCCTGACCAGCTTGTCCAGTTTCTTTTGTCCCTTTCACTAATGCCTCCACACCAGCAGACCGCAGCGTAGAAAGTTGCTGATGCAACAACAGTCTCATAGAAGGTCTTGAGTAGTGCCCTGCACACACCAAAGGACCTCAGTCTCCTCAGGAGGTGGAGGCGACTCTGGCCCTTCTTGTGCAGGACCTTTGTGTTCTCTGACCAGTCCAGTTTGTTGTTGATGTACACACCCAGATATTTGTACACATCCACCCTCTCGATGTCAAGTCCCTGAATGACCACGGGGGGAGGCTGAGAAGCCTTTTTCCGGAAGTCAACCACCATCTCTTTCGTTTTGGTGGCATTGATGTGAAGGTGATTGAGTTCACACCAGTCCCCAAAGTCCTTGATTACCTTCTTGTATTCCAGTTCGTTTCCCTCTGACACGCGTCCAACGATGGCTGTGTCATCGGAGAACTTCTGGATATGGCAGCTGCTTGAGTCATGGTGGAAGTCAGATGTGTAGAGGGTGAAGAGAAAAGGAGAGAGCACTGTCCCTTGTGGTGCCCCTGTGCTGCAGACTACCTGAGCAGACACACAGTCCTGGAGCCTCACATACTGTGGTCTGTTGGTGAGGTAGTCAACAATCCACGATGTCAGCTGGTTGTCAACCCCCGCACCTTCCAGCTTTCCCCTTAGCAGTGATGGTTGAATTGTGTTGAAAGCGCTGGAGAAGTCGAAGAACATGATTCTGACAGTACTTCCAGGTTCCTCTAGGTGTAGCAGAGTTCTGTGCATCAAGTAGATGACAGCGTCATCCGCTCCGATGCCAGGTTGATATGCAAACTGCAGGGGGTCAAGCACTGGGCTCACTAGGGGCTGGAGGTGATTCAGGATCAGTCTCTCTAGGGTCTTCATAAGGTGAGACGTTAAAGCCACAGGTCTATAATGGTTGGGCTCCCTTGCCTGTGCCGTCTTTGGTACTGGGACCACGCAGGAGGTTTTCCACAGCACAGGGACCCTCCTCATGTCAAGGCTCAGGTTGAACATGTATGCCACAACCAGGCAGAGTTGGTCTGCGCAGTCCCTGAGCAGTCTGGAGCAGATGCCATCTGGGCCTGTGGCTTTCCTGGTCTTGATCCTCCGAAGCTCTCTTCTCACCTGCTCCTTTGTTATGTTGAGGCTGGGTGGGGGGGTTTGGGTGCTGGCGGTTATGCAATGTGAAGTAGGGGATTGTGGAGGGGGTTGGGGGGGGAGTGTTAATGTTGTTCTGAGGACGTTTGGTGGCACAGACGTTGATACGTAGATGGGGGGTGGGAGCTGTGACCGGCATAATGGGGGTTTCGAGTGGTCCGATGATGGCTGGGTAGTTGTGGGGGGAGTGGGCCCTGGATCAAATCTATTGAAAAATGAATTGAGCTCGTTAGCCCACTCTTGATCACCCTGATTGCACCTATTGTCTTTATTGAGTCCAGAGATGGTTTTCAGGCCTCTCCAGACCTCTTTCACATTCTTTTGTTGTAGTTGATTCTCCATCTTCTCTCTGTAGTTTTCCTTGCCTTCCTTAATCTTCACTTTAAGTTCCTTCTGCACCCTCCTCAGTTCCTCTTTGTCCCCTGACCTAAAAGCCCTCTTTTTTTGGTTTAACAGGGTCTTCAGCTCAGGGGTCACCCATGGTTTATTGTTGGGGAAGCACTGCACCGTCCTGGTGGGCACAGTGTTCTCCACACAGAAGTTTATGTAGTCTGTAATGCAGTGTGTCAGACTGTCGATGTCCTCATGCGATCCACACAGCACCTCCCAGTCTGTGGTCTCAAAACAGTCCCTCAGCTCCTCACTAGCCTCTTCTGTCCATCTTCTCACAGATCTTGTAGTTGGAGGTTGTTGTTTCACCACAGGTTTATAGATAGGCAAAATGTGAACCAGGTTGTGATCTGAGCAGCCTAGTGGGGGGAGGGGGGAGCAGCTGTAGGCATCCTTCACATTTGCATACAGTAGGTCCAGTGTCTTGTTGTTTCTGGTGTGGCACGTAACATACTGGGTGAAGTTTGGGAGAGTGGAGGAAAGTGAAGCGTGATTAAAGTCTCCAGATATAAGAAAAAAGGAATGGGGGTGTGCTGTCTGCAGCTGAGACACCACAGTGTGAAGAAGCTCACAGGCCACCTCTGCATTAGCAGATGGGGGGATGTACGCAGTTATCGCGATAACATGCGAGAACTCCCGCGGCAGGTAATATGGCCGAAGTCCAACAGCCAGCAGCTCAATGTCCCGCGTACAGAGTCTCTCTTTGACACAGATGTGTCTAGGGTTGCACCACTTGTCGTTCACAAACATCGCTAACCCACCTCCTTTCCTCTTGCCGCTCTCACTAGCTGTCCGATCCGCTCTTACGAGGTGAAATCCGTTCAGGGAGACATGTTCGTCAGAGGAAAGATCATTCAGCCAAGTCTCTGTGAAGCACAAGATGCTGCTCTCCCGATACTCTCTGTGTAGTCGAGTTAGCGCTGTTAGCTCCTCCAGCTTGTTAGGGAGAGATCTTACGTTGCCCATAACAACAGTCGGCAGGCATGGTTTATACCGACTTCTCCTCTCTCGGCGCCTAACTCCTGCTCTGCATCCTCTTCTTTTTTTCCTCCTGATCTCGGCGGGGATCTCTGGTCTGTCCACGTAGTGCAGCCCGGTGTTGTGGTACGCGAGCAGCTGTTTACGTGTGTAAACAATGGAGCCGCGGCTGTCGGGGTCCCCCGATGTCAATAGAAGCAGTCCAGCGAGAAAAAAGAGCCAAATAACTAGTCTTGGAAATTGCACATCCATGGTTTCGAAAAATTTCGAAAGTAGAAGAAAAAAGTAGTAAAAGTAGTAGGAATAGTAGTATTAAGAATAATAAAAAAATAACACACGAAAGAAAAGAAGCGCGACAGAGAGGGAGCTGCTGTGACAGGCTGCCGCTCCGGGCGGCGCCAGATCTACTTTTGGTAACTTGGTAACGAACTCGACTCTGGATGAGCACCGAACTTCTGCAGGACATTTAGCGAAACAGACAGGACTCAGTGGCCTCCTTCTTCAAGGAATCAAAGGGGGGGGGGGGGGGTTGTTGTTAGCCATACGCAATCTGGACCCGTGAACCAGACAGGGGGGGTTGATTAACTGGGGGTGGGGGGTGGGGTTGATAGCCATACGCAACCTGAACTTGTGAGAAGACTCTGAAAATTCAGCCCACACTAGGATGTCGGCCCTTAGGACTGGGGAACTGGGTCCTTCTGTTTGAGAAGATGTCAACAGGAACTGCACTGGATCAGAACCTCAGCAGTCAGAGTGACGGCGCTACCATCAGGCGATGACAGAACAAAGTCCATGGAGAGGCGGGACCAGACTCCCTGGGAGAAAGGCGATGGATGAATATAGACACACACACCCCCAAGAAAATGGTTGAGCTCCTTGCAAGGCCACACCCCTACCACTCGGTTGAATATGTCAATCAAATGTTTTGAGCATTGGACGCGGGAGCCAGCAGGCTCCTCCTACTTTTTGCGGAGGCATCTGATTGGTCAATTTAGAATTTGAATAACTTGAACTACAGAAATAATATCTAAAAAAAAAAAGAGGATTATAGAGAAGATGTAGAAAAAAGCATCAGATCCAGAACGTTTACTCTGACCAATAGATTTATATTTCTATAGAAGTCTGTTTGATTTGGACTTCTTGGAGCCACTTCCTGTTTGGAATGCCAAGGGGCGGGGCCACTCAGTCCAGTTCTGTTATACAGTCATTGGAGGGGATGTACTCTGGACAGTTTGAGACAGTCTGAGACATTCTATCCTAGGCACTTTAACATTGGGAGTGGGGTCATCTAGACCCACTAGACAGTGCGCTAAACCTTTTTTCTTCAATGATTTGTGATCTTCACTGGTGTCCATGGATTACATGAAATCCTCTCCACCTTTATCCACCTTTGTCATGGTAGGAGAACAAGTCAATGGAAGGGGGGGGGGTCAAAGGATAGCACAAGGGTTAACCGTAGAAGACCACCAACAGCGAAGTGCATAGTTAAATTCCAGGGGGACAGAACTGGCCAGAGGCACGACACATTTTCAGAACTTTAGAGTGGAGACTGAAAGGAAGGACTGACTTATCAGCTGAACATGCAGAAGGTCTGGGAGCATCTGTCACTGCTGACTCGTTGTCCGCAGGAAGTATGGCCGAGCGGTCGGTGGGGGAAGGGGGTGCTGTGGCTCTTTTTCATGCTCCGGTCCAGTGACATTTACCTCATCACGCCAAAATTTAAGCATGGCTATGTTTCCACATGATGGATTATGATGGTCCAGCCCACAAAGGGGGCGTGCCCAAATTCTGCTCATTGTTCGTCCTAATTTATCAAGCGTTTCATTCCAGAAACCTCTTTTCTTTGTCGTCAGACCTGATCTGCCTGATTCTTGTTTTGGTCTTATTTCTGAAGGGTCCGTCCTGCTGTCATTTGTTAAAAAGGGACTTGGACCAGCAAACTGCAACAGGTGCAGATGCTGTTCTTGGCTTAGAAGATTCATTTAAAGGCCCATGCTCAGCAGACCTTCAGTGTTCCCAGAGCCTCGCTGGGTCCAGCAGCCTGTTTTAAAAGTACTTCTATTCAATCTGAATAATTCATGACCTTCTGCCCAGATCGGCTGACAGAAAGCTCCCTCCACGAAATGCTGATCCAACACAGAATGCTGCATGACAAATGTTACAAACCACAAGCAGAGTGTGTTGGTGTTCTGGTTCTTTGGTCAGATGCAGGTTCTGCTGCCTCCTCCTGTTTTAAGATGCTTCCCCGTCCTCACATGAAGTCAGGTTAGACTGTCTTCAGCAGGGACGCTTCTAGGTGTTGTCTCCTCCAGACCTCAGTGACTGAACACTGGAAGAAGATGGATCCAGATTAGAATGCTTTGAAAAGTTAAACTCTCTGTGCTCCGCTGAGGACCGTTCGTAAACATGAGAAGCTTCTCATCTATGAACAGAGAAGGATTTTCTTCACCTCAGAGGACGATGGCTGTTTACTTTCCCTGATAATGGAAGGGCAGAAAAACATTAGACTTTCACCCACAGCTATTTCTCTCTGAACTTCATACCCTCAACTGCCCCCACCTCTGCATTTAGAGGTGTCACGAGGCAGTCAATGACCTCCTGGCGTTGGACCTGCCACCACTTGACTGTGCCTGAAAGCTGGAATCAATAAAACCATGTTTATTCATCATTCCAATGTAATCTGTGGAGACCCAGCCAGCTGAAAATCCTTTTAAAAGTGGGGAAACCAAAGCAGAGCAGCAAACCTTTGCATCATTGTCACATCTTCAGGGTAAACAGAGAAGGGCCTCCTGAAACCCACTGAGGACGAATCTTCTCAGGTGGTCTTGACATTTAAGCTCCTTCCATAGAGTCCTCTGCACCACGAATCCCAGCATAGAGCTGTGGCTCCCTGGAGTTTTATCTTGCAGAAGAAGTGAAAGGATCATGAAACGAAGAGTTACTGACGTTTTCAGTCAAATTAGTCCAGAGTGAGACCTTCACTGCTCTGCTACAAACACTGCTTTTCAGAGAAATGTCTGTTAATAAAGATCTGCTGCAGGCATCCACTGACCTGAAATATCCAGTTACTAATATTGCAGAGATTTAGACATGTTCGTGCAGATTTGACATTTTTACTGGAGTCATGACTCACCTATAGATAGCATAGCATAGCATAGCATAGCATAGACTAGTATAGTATAGCATAGCATAGTATAGTATATTATGGTATAGTATAGCATAGTATATTATAGTATAGTATGGTATAGCATAGTATGAAATAGTATAGTATAGTATAGTACAGTATAGCATAGAATACCATAGTATAGTATAGCATAGCATAACACAGTACAGCATAGCATTGCATAGTATAGTATATCATAGTATAGTACAGTATGGTATAGTATAGTACAGTACAGTATAGCATAGTATAGCGTAGCATAGGATTGCATAGTATAGTATAGTACAGTATAGCTTAGCATGGCATAGTATAGTATAGTACAGTATAGCATAGCATAGCAGAGTACAGTACAGCATAGCATAGTATAGTACGGTATGGTATAGTATAGCTTAGTATAGTATAGTACAGTATAGCATAACATAGCATAGTACAGTATAGCATAGTATAGTATAACATATTATAGCACAGTACAGCACATCATTGCATAGTGTAGTATAGTACAGTATAGTTAAGTATACTATAGTATAGTATAGCATAGCATAGTACAGTACAGCATAGCATAGAATAGCATAGTATAGTATAGTATAGTATAGTATAGTATAGTATAGTATAGTATAGTACGGTATGGTATAGTACAGTATAGTTTAGCTTAGCATAGTATAGTATAGTATAGTATAGTACAGTACAGTATAGTATAGTATAGCATAGCATAGTACAGTACAGTACAGTATGGTAAAGTATAGCATAGTATTCAATTCAATTTTATATTTATACTCCAAATTCACAACAACAGTCGTCTCAATGGGCTTCGTACCGGTAATTGTCAGGTAAACATACAATAAAAAAGGATCATAAACACAGAATTCAATAGGATAATGCTAAAACTTCAACTAAACAGACTAAACTAAACTGGACATCCCTGCCTTTAGACCCCCCTTCGCGGTAAGGAAAAACTCCTAAAAAAATGTATTCCGGAAAAAATGAAGAAACCTCAGGGGTGTCCACATGAAGGAGGGATCCTCCCCCAGGACGGACAGGTGATTACCAGAACTCTCAGAGAAGAATTAACTTATCTAACTCTACGTCTACATATTTAAAGTCCAGCAGACGAGCTTCATCCATATGAAGTTGAGGAACGGCTGGGGGTGCCAGACGAGCCGGAGGGGGGGGGGTCTACAGCCAGGTGTAGAGCGGTAGTAGAGGCAAGCCCGAGACGAGGTACATGGCCAGGTACAGGAGTACAGATGAGCCAACTGGAATCTGGAAGCACTCCCACTCCCCAGGAGGGGAAAGAGGGAAAGAGGGACAATACATGAATCACTGCACCAAACAGAGGCATGGAGAACTAAATGATGGATAATGATCAAGAATAGAGAAGAGAGGAATAGTAGAAATAGATGAGAAAAGAGGTCAGAGCCCCAGTGCACCATAGTTACCCCAGCTTCAACTTCTAGCAGCCTTTTAAAACAAATAGTTATTGTTATTAAGTTTAATTTAAACAATTAACATTAAGTTAAATAATCTCTGAATACTAACTAGTCTGACAATAAGCCTGTCCACAGAGGAATGTTTTCAGTCTAACTTTGAATGTAGAAACTGAGTCGGCCTCTCTTACATGAGCTGGGAGTTTATTCCATAAGACAGGGGCTTGGTGGCTAAACGCTCTACCTCCAACTGTACTTTTACTAATTCTAGGAACCACAAGCAGTCCTGCATTTAGTGAGTGAAGTGTTCTGATTGGATGGTAAGGGACTATGAGGTCATTAATATAGGACAGGGCCATTCCATTTAAGGCCTTGATTCTAGAATCAACTGGGAGCCAATGGAGCGAAACTAACACAGGAGTGATGTGATCTCTTCTGTTAGTTCCTGCTAACAATCTAGCTGCTGCGTTCTGAACATGGAGACTTCTTCAGGAACTCTTAGGACACGCTGCTAACAAGGAGTTACAGTAATCCAGCCTCGACGTAACAAATGCATGGATGAGTTTTTCAGCATCACTCTTAGAAAGTATATTTCTGATCTTAGCAATGTTCCGCAGGTGAAAAAATGCAGTTCTACACGCCTGAGATATGTGAGCCTTAAATGATAAATCCTGGTCAAATAAAACCCCAAGGTTTCTAACTGTGGAATTGGGGGCTATACTTCCACCATCCAGGGAGACTATCTGAGCAGACAGAGCATCTCTCAGGTTTTTAGGACCTAGTATAATGACCTCAGTTTTTTCTGGGTTCAAGAGGAGGTAATTCATTGTCATCCAGGTCTTGATGTCTTTGATGCAGGCGTTCAGTTTCTCTATCTGGTCATTCTGGTCAGGTTTCATGGATAAATACAACTGAGTATCATCGGCATAACAATGAAAATTAATGCTGTGTTTCCTGATTATGTTTCCTGGGGGTAGCATATAAAGTGTAAACCATAAGAATAGTACAGTATGGTATAGTGTAGTATAGTATATTATGGTATAGTATAGTATAGTATAGTATAGTATAGTATAGTATAGTATAGTATAGTAGGGTGACAGTGGCTCAGGTGGTTGAGCGGGTCGTCCAATGATCGAAGGATCGGCGGTTCGATTCCCCGCTCCCACCAGCCAAAATGTCGTTGTTTCCTTGGGCAAGACACTTCACCCTCCTTGCCTCCAGTGTGGCCTCCACTGGTGTGTGAATGTGCATGGATGATCCCAGTGATGGTCAGAGGGGCCGTAGGCGCGAACTGGCAGCCACGCCTCTGTCAGTCTGCCCCAGGGCAGCTGTGGCTACAAAAGTAGTTACCATCACCAAGTATGAATGAGGAGTGAATGAATAATGGACACATTGTAAGCGCTTTGGGTGTCTTGAAAAGCGCAGATAAATCCAATCCATTATAGTATAGTATAGTATAGTATAGAATACAGTAGCATAGCATGGTGTAGTGTTGTGTAGAGTAGGGTAGTGTAGTGTAGCACAGTTCAGTGCAGTACAGTCTTGTATATATGTATATATAGGATCTTTACATCGACAAAATTCTCCTAATACATTCCATCTTTCAGTACACACAAAAACACAAAGTACTGACAAAAGACATTTATTTCAAAGTATCTAAATGATAAGAGTGAAGTATTGGTGAAGATCATGAAGAACGGGTGTAACATGTGATCAAAAATCTATATATTAATGTTATAAACTGGAAATTAATAAGCATACAGCTGTGACTTCAATGAATGGAATGAAGAGAATTAGTTTTGTTGTTGAAGACAGGATATCAGCTGTAAACCACAAAAAATGATTTCTAACATGTCACAAATACTTTTCAAAGTTATATTTTCAAAAATGTATTACAAAACAGTTTCTATAAAGTTCTGCAGAAATCTGACTGACAGCCTGAACGTGAGTCACCAAAAGACTCTGACATCATAGGCAAAGCTTTCCTGGTGCATGTTGGACTCTGGCAGGGCTGCCCTTTGTCACCGGTTCTGTTCACAGCTGGATGAAGTGGGCGGGGCAAGGGAAGTCTGGGTATCTTTGCTTAGACTGCTGCCTCCGCGACCCGGTCCCGGATGAGTGGAAGAAGATGGATGCATGTATGGATGGATGGATGGATGCATGTATGGATGGATGGATGGATGCATGGATGCATGGATGGATGGATGGATGGATGCATGCATGGATGGATGGATGGATGGATGCATGGATGAATGGATGGATGGGTGGGTGGGTGGATGGATGGATGGATGCATGGATGGATGGATGGATGCATGGATGGATGGATGGATGCATGGATGGATGGATGGATGGATGGATGGATGGATGCATGGATGAATGGATGGATGGGTGAATGGATGGATGGATGGATGGATGGATGAATGGATGGATGGGTGGATGGATGGATGGATGCATGGATGGATGGATGGATGCATGGATGGATGGATGGATGGATGGATGGATGGATGGATGCATGGATGAATGGATGGATGGGTGGATGGATGGATGCATGGATGAATGGATGGATGAGTGGATGGATGGATGCATGGATGGATGGATGGATGGATGGGTGGATGGATGGATGGATGCATGGATGGATGGATGGATGGATGGGTGGATGCATGGATGGATGGATAGCAGAGCAGAGGACATACCAAAGACCAGTAACAAACTTTTATGTCCTTCTTTCTAAACCCGACAAATCCCTTCAGGGTCATGGGAATGCTGGAGCCTATCCCAGGCGGGGTAAGCCCCGGAATGTTGTCTTGTCTGTTACAGAACTACAAAAAAATCTTCCTCTCAAATGTAAATCATTTCAGTCTGAAATAAACGGACTGACTGACGTTCAGGCCTGAGTGGTGACGTCCCTCCCACTTTCAGTGAGGTCAGAGCGTTCAGTGTTGCACTGCATGCTGGGAGATGACTTGGCTACGGGGCAGAGCAGAGAGCGGAAGTGCCTCCTGAAGGAGTCAGAGAGGCAGGCGTAGAGGATGGGGTTGGCGCAGCTCCACGAGTATGACAACAAGACCACCAGCTCGAAGGCCCTGGCTAAGGTCAACGCCAGGCCGCCGTGGTGCAGCGAATAAAAGTTGAAAGTGTAAAAGGGCAGCCAGCACGCCCCAAACATGACCACCACAGCCACCACCATTTTGGTCATCTGCCGCTCCAGACGGGCAGTCTCGTGGTTCACGGCAGAGGCTGTAAGCCTCCCAGACCTCATGGTCATCAGCATGGCGGTATAGGAAGCCAGCATGACGGTGTAGGGTAACGCGAAGCCCAGAACAAAGGTGTAGGAAAGAACCCCGAGCCACCAGGAGACTGAAATGGAGTCAGGGATGCAAAGACCTCCATCAGCTGAGAAGTGAAGCGCCATGGGGAGGATGGTGAGCAGGGAGAAGAACCACAGGAACACTGAAATGATTTTGGCACAGTGCGGCGTTCTCCATCTGGCGAGGCGGAGAGGCTCCAGCAGCGCCATGCAGCGGTCCACACTCATCACCGTCAAACAGAACACGCTGGTGAACTGGTTGATGCCATCCAGGACCATCACGGCTTTACATGCAGTGTCGCCAAACATCCAGTGGTTCTGGAAGTTCTGACTCGCGATGAAAGGAAGTCCGATCATGAATAGTCCATCAGCCAGAGACAGATTGAAGATGTACACCGTGGTGGAGGACGACATCTTGTCCAGTTTTAAAATGACAACAATGACGAGCAAATTCCCAGCCAGTCCCAGAACGCAGACCACCAGGTAGAGAACGGCCACGGCGATGCCGAACCCATCGACGTGTTGCTCAAAGTACAAATGATCCTCCACCAAAGTCTGATTGAAGTCCAGATCCTGGAAAACCAGCGTCTCCATCCTTCAGCCCTCCTGGTGGAGGTGCTACTTCTCTGAAGGAGTAAAGTCAGTTGTTCTGCCAAAAGCGTCAGCGGCTCCTCAGCGTCATTCCTCTCCGGGGCCGAGGCGGCACGCACGTCCAGAAGCGCCGTGGCGAAAGAGGCGAGAGAAGAGCTGGATGCCGATGTCTCTCTGACCGCTCCTTCTCCGGGGGAGTTCTTTTATGTGTTTTTTCCTCCCTCGGAGTGCGAGGAGGGCCTTTGGAGCCCCCCTCCCATCAGTCTTCAGAGATTGTGATGAAGTCCAGCTTTGCTCACACCTCCCTCACAGCTGTGGGGTTTCCAAGGTGAAGCTTGGCCCCATCTGCTGCCATGCTCCTGTTTTCTCAGCCCTCCTTCACCCCCTCTGCCAGCCGAGCCTCCTCCATGTGCTCCTTTGCAGTTCAGGAGGAGCTCACATGACTGATCCTAAACAAACAAGGAGACGATCTTCAGACTTTGGTGGAGAGGGAACATCTGCTGCCTCCTTAAGGCTGTGCTCCTGACTCGGGATGGAACCAACTTCTCACTCAGTCAAGCTGCTCTTTGTTTTGGGTCACAGCGAGAAAAAAGGGGAGCGAGGTGAAAGGAGAGGCAGTAAAGGAAAAAAAGAGGAGACGGAGTGTGTGTGTGTGCAGGGGGGGTTTGGCGAAGGACCAGACGACCCCTAACCTGTTCTCACTTTGACACGCATACCTGGAATAGTCTCCACTTTGATCCAACCCGTCCTGCCTTCTACCATCCTCTGAAGCTCTGCCTCCTCTCTGGTTGCTGAAAAATGTTTAGAGGCGAGAACTGGACCTGCTGAGGCTCACATGAGGCTTGACTGCTTCCTCATCAATATCTTCTGATGGACAGATAGGACCTTGGGGGGTTCGGTTCTGTCACCTGATGGTCCAGAAACCTTCTCACTTTGTCATCTGTGGCTGCAGCTCCAGCTCCTGCTGGTACCTCCTGGAGGTCCCTTCCAGCTCATGTTCCTTATAGTATGATGACAGTAGAGAACTGGGTTCTGACCCGGACCCTTTCTTAGAGAACTGGGTTCTGACCGTGTCTGAGAATTAGATGAAAGTTCGACTGAAAACGTGAGTCTTGACTGGAAGTAAAGCTGAAAAACTGTAGACTCGACTTTACCCTCAGAAAAACAACATGAACTTTTGTGGATCTGAATTGATCCAAAATCCTTTCATCAAAATGGCTAAATGTGTTTGGTTCTGATCGCAGTCATCCAGCTCAGCGTCCTGGCAGACAGCAGTGTTTGTCCATTGATCCGAGTCCGATCCTCACACAGACACAGACTGGTTCTATATAAATGTGGAATTTCCTTGTCAGGTTCTGATCCGCAGAGTGCAGTGGTCCTGTTGTGGTGTTTGGAGGAATCTGGTTATTTTTGCTTTCCTTTAGTTTCCCAGCAACGCTGACAACAACCCCAGAGTCGTTCTGGAGCTGTGAAAATTTAGAAATGTGAAACTTTCACTCTAATGAAACACTCACGCTGAGATAATGAGTTCATGGCTTCCAGACATTCGCAGTGAGCGCCGCATTAACAGCCGACAAACGACGGACAAAGAACACCCAGACTCATCAAGCAGAGCAAACACAAACACCATGTTTGGTTGAATAAATATTTAGCTGATTCACAGAGGCATTTCTGTATGTGGAAAAGTCTCTGTGTCATTGCTGGTCTGAAGAAAAAGACAACCATATCTCAAAACAGACATCACAGTAACAGTGGGGTGTGGTGGAGGGAGTGTGAAGGCCCGTACACACTGGGGCGAAAATCGCCTCGTGACTAAACAAAGGGCACCAATGAGAGTGTGCACACTGACGCGAAAAAACGCCACGCGTCAAAGCGTCAAAAAAAAAAAACCGCCTCGGGTTCGTTTTTTTTTTTTTTTGACGCCTCGCGTCGAAATCTATTCGACCAATGAGAATGGCGCTTTTGCACACATGTCTGGAGCTTCTGAAGTTACAGTAAAACACAGCTTGGGGGCGCTCAAACACAACACTGCCTTTCTGAGCACACATACCAGCAAAGAAGATAGACGCCAAGTAGCGTCTACACTGCTGCAAAGAAATAATGACGGACATTCTAAAATATCCCCGAAAACGCTCATGAGACATTTTCAGCTCTAGTACCAGTCGATAAAACTCACCATGTTCTTCTCTTCTCGTAACTATGGGATGTACCCAAAATCGGCGTCTTTTCCGGCGTCTTTCATCATTCAACAGAACAATAATTTCTTCATCATTGGAACTGGAGCTGGAGCTACTGGTGCTGGAAATATTCATGTTTTCTTTGTTTGATTCTGACAAGCGCGTAAATACTGGCTCTCTTCTTCTGAGTGAAAACCACCTTGTGTACAGGAGTATTTCTGTTTGACATTAAGCGCCATCTAATGTCAGGGAATGAAATTGCATGTTGGCTCGGCTCATCGTCAGC